>JAQIXY010000118.1:0-11861 GCA_034699165.1 Adoristes ovatus | reverse complement strand
CACAAGACTTATAGATTCAACACTTCCTGAATAGTCTATGGGTTCGCACAGAAGACTGTATTTTCCAAAATATGTCATTTGTCCGCCCTTTCAAAGGCAAAAATTAGATTTCAGTCCAAATATCTTATGATTTGAAAATTGATTCAGTATTTGATATCGCAATGAAAATATATTATTAGCCGTTAATAAAAACAACATTATTTTGGGCCGAAATTCATTCGTTAGATTATAAGCTCAATTTTTATTTAATATATTTAATTTCTTTAAACTGTTAAAACAATAATTTGTCAAAACTTTTATAGACTAAACATGAATTTGTCGCTCTTCTAAAAACCAGGTTTTAAATTATCGGCAAATATTTCAAAAATTCCACATCAAATCAAAAGATTGTAGCTTTCAGAATACAAATTAGACAATGAAAGCATGAGACATATTTGAGCTGGTTGTTTTCAATGAAAGTGATCAAGTTTCTAATTAAGACAAATTTAACATATGAACATGGAATATTTAGAATTAGAATTATATATTGAGAATTTATTTTATTGAATCACATATAATTTTCAAGTAATTAATATAATTAATGTGATCACCCCCCCCTCCCCCAATGTCGCTGGAATTGGCCATCCCTGTCTTGTACAGTATATATTAAGAATTTTAATAATCATATTTTATTATTGGATACAATGATTAAATGGGGTGAAAACAAATGATGCATTTCTATAACAATTTTAATTGAATGTCTCAATCAATCAATTATTAATTTCAAATAATAATAAATATTTTATGCTTACAATTATGAAAAAGAAAGCCGAAAGAAATACCATAACTATATTGTAGGCAACGATAAGACTTTCGATTTGAAATGGTTTCTTGTGTTTCATCCAGGCCGGTCCCAACACCTTCACAAAGTATACGTATGAAAATATTATTGACAAAATCGGAACCGGAGAGCCTAATAGTGGCCAATCCATTGTTCGTCGGTCTAATCGATATTTAAATGAATTCAATGATTAAAACACAAATGATTTAAATTATAATAAAAATACGAATAAAAATATAAAATTCTGAGTTTTTAAATCCTATAAATTCAGTGATTTGTTCACAAGAATATTGCAATAATATAAATGGTATTATTTGACTGCTATTTCAAAGTATCCCTTTGGTTAAGGGATGGGGAATACTATCCTACAAGTTTGAACTTGTTGAAATGAAACAAAATTTAATTAATAAACTGGGGTAATGAGAAAAGGGTATAGCCCGGCATACCCTCCTGTGACTTTGGCTGGAGACCCCTGTGGCTCTCCGCAAGATACCCCCTCCCGCCAAGTTTCCAAGAAGATCTGAAAAATGTGAGAAATTGCGCCAAACAAAAATTTTGCAAAAATCGATTAAAATATTGCAAATTTTGGTAAATTCTTGTCATTTTTGGGCAAATTCTGTAAAATATTTGAAGAATTCATCAAATAATAGATTCTATTAGATTATTGAACAATCCGCCGAAATTATGTCGTTTTTAAGAAAATTATGTGAAACTATTCGATTTCGTAATACCCCCCCCCCCCTTGGACCTCTATAAATAATATTTTGGCATGTTCACCATTTACCCCCTAGCCTGGAAAAAGAATTTTAACCCCCTCTCCTCCCTGAGGTTTCTGACCTTGCACATCATTGTATATAAGAATTATCTCAAAGAAAGTTTAATTCAATTGATTCACTGATAAAATATTTATTTAATTGTGAAATAAAGTTATGTTTTAATATTTTTGTGTGTCAGAGCAATACAGGTTAACTCAGCTGTAACTTAATAGTTAATAGCAGTGATGCCCAAGGGGGGTCCAGCCAGGCTTACCGAGAATTTTTTAGAATCTCCTACCCCCCCCCCCTCCGCTAAAAGCGCTATACCCCCCAGATCACATTAAAAATTACCCCTTTCACTTCTGACCATCCCTGATATTCACTCTGATATGTGTTCATTAAGTGTCATCATGCTCATTATGTGTAAATAATAAAAGCTTACAAATCATATATTAAATTATTATGGATCATTTTATCTTCTTCTATACATGTCTATGATTTGAGCTAGATTTTCCCAAAACACTCCTGCCTTCGCCAGGGGAAGTTCCCCTCTTAGAATTAATTAATACCCTAAAATCCCGCATATAACGCGCAGCAGAGAAAATTTCAAGATTTTAGAATAAAAATTCTCCTACAGATAACGCGCACCTCACGTATAACGCGCATTGAAATCAATTAAAGACTTGCATTTATTGAGAAATATTTAAATCTAGTGATAAACGCAAATAAGAAAATCACTTGAAACAGCTTTCAACTAAGATTTGGACGGATTTGAATAAATAATTAATATTATATTGTATTTTTACTATAAAACTAAAAATAAATATAGAATTTTATTGATGATTTTAATTTTTATCTGTAGTAAAGTGCTCACAGATAACGCGCACTCCGTGTATAACGCGCACCCATAAATTTTCGAAAAAAATCACTTTTTTCTTCAGATAACGCGCGCGTTATACGCGGAATTTTAGGGTATATACAAAATATATTTTTGAAGAATATCATTGATTCAACAGTTTAACTATTATTTTAGTAAATTTCATCCTCACGTGTGGACTAATGTAAATACGATTTTTATGGAAATTTATACCCCATCTCCTCGTTTAATACATTAGGACTATTGAGGACTTTGTTAAAAATATCATAATAGTTTCCAGTCTTTGGCCATTTATGTAATAATTTTTTCAAATAGGTTCGATGATCTGCGGCTCAAGTTTAATTTTATTCAATGAAGAATATAAACATTTAATTAAGTTTTCTTTACTTTTGAAATATGAAACTAAAAATAATGATTTATTTGGAGTATTATAATAATTACTCAATGAATAATTTATTAAAATTAAACGCATTATTGGGTTCATTAAAAATTATTTTCATATTGCTTTTATCCATCTATTGTATAATTAATTTGTTAGCATGTAGAATATTGTACTGTATACCCTTGGTTTAAAATAAATCAGTTTTTTGGTGAATATTCGAAAATATAAGTTCGACATAAAAAATGTTTGTCAATGTGTTTCGAATATTTTGAAAAAATGTTCAAAACTTATGGAATTAAATAGAATTTTCACATAAAATAATAAAATTGTATTTAATATTCACCTCCTTTTGCCATTAACCAGTTGTATATCTGTGTCGTTGAATTGACTACCTGTGCCATTGAAATTTTTATGAGAGTATCCGTTTTTATCACACAATCAGAGGATATTTAAATCCAGAATTTGATGAAAAGTTGAGAAAATTTTGGAAAACAAAACATCAATTAATGTTTGAAATTGAATCAAAAGTTTGGACACAAGAAAATCACTGAAAAACAATAACAAAAATATATTAAACTATTCGAACAAATATTCAGTTAATTTTGTTGTCTTTCATAACATAATGTTTTTTCGTTCAGAATCTCAAACCAAAAGTTTCTTTTTTGGATAAAAATATTGACATTATTTTGAAAATTAAGTTTTAATTACGAATACTTTTTTGACATAGATTTTGAAGCCGTTGTTAAAAGTGATTTTTGTCACACAATTCAGAACCAATAAAACTAAAGACAATGAGATTGTCACGAAATGATAGAAAACTTTTTCCCAATATTTGTTTTGTAATTCATTCCATTGAAAGACTGGTTTAAATGTTTTAAGAGGAGGGGTTATAGTTGGCCGAAACCATTGCCTAATTTTGTTTCCAACTTTATTATTGTTAAGAATGTAACTTATTTCACGTTAAGATGTTTGAGTATCCGTTCCTTAGTTTAGAGATAATTAATTAATGATTTAATGTTTTAAACAACCTTCGAATCAACTTTAAAATTAGACATAAGAGTAGTGATTCGTATCTTTTCTAATAGTGATGGTATGAATCCTTACGAATACAAATGAATTTAAATCAAAAGTGCAATAAAGAAATAGATTTTAAAATTTTATTATTTATAAAGTGAATCCAATCCGGAAATATATTGTCAAGAAATTAATGTCAATAGATATCGGAATACAAACAATTCTGTTAATTATCACTTCTATAGATAAACAGAAAACGATAATACTTAAGGTTTTTGTAACTTTATTCCACATATTATAGATTTGTATTATTCTAACTGATATACAGTATATTCTTTATAATTTTCCTAAAATCAAATATAATTCAGTTGAGAATAATTTTGTTTGTGTTATATAACTTGTTTCTAGAAGTGATGATTTTCTTAATAAGAAAAAATCGAATCATAGACTTTACTATAATTAATAGTTGCAATCGTCGGCAAAGTTTGAGAAATGTGAGCCCATTTGAAAGCAAATCTGTCTTTCAATTAAATTATTCAAAACTATTAACACAAGTGATCGATCAACCGATCCATTAGTTATACAATTAATGAGTTAAATAGAAATTCGATGAAATAATTATTGCGGAAAACTTTTCTTAAAGTTGTTTATAGAAAATAAACTAAATTTTATATTTAGAACAATTAAAGAACTCATTTGTTTCTCAAAAATCTATTGAACACTATTATCAGTGCATATATTTAAGTGTAATATTTTCTAAAATTAAACCAATTAATTATTTGAGACTATAATTAATGCAATTTTCAAATAATTTATATCTAAATCTTCGATTTCACTACTGTTTTGTTAAAATGTTTAAGTAATTAAAATATCTTAAGTTTTAGGCAATAATTGGGTCATAAATGTCATGAAATAAATTGAATAAATATATAAACAGAAAATCTGTTCAATTTTAAACCAAATGAACCGTAAAATTAAGTCAAAATTCTTAATAAAATATTTGATTAAATTTTAAGATTATTTTGAATTTTAAATTCTTTATTCACTTTTACATTATATGTAACTCAAGAACATTAATCAAAACAGTTGGTGAAGTCAAGCAATTCTTTTTTTATATTAAAGACATTTAGTTTTGTAATTCAAATTACAATAAAATAATTACTGAGGAATACATGAATTGGGGTTTTCCTTATTTTGAAATTATCGTAAATAATTGGGATTTTACACCAAAAAATGTCCATTTGAAATTCGATCTAAAAGAGTTGATTTACTCTATGACAAGAAAATCAATTATGAATCTTAAAAAAAACTTTTGGGAAAATACTTGCTCTCAATTCTATTTACATTATTGTGTAAAATCACAAAATCTGAGAACTTCCACACAAAATAAATGAGTTTTCATTGTTTAAAATATTTGTGCAAAACTTAATGGATAAGTTTGACTCTTCACTGAATTGAGGGATATTTTTAAAACTTTGTCTATATTTTATGAAACTAATTTGTAAATGATAAGTATGGACAATTAAGTTTAATAATTTTTTTCCCAGGGGGTAATCCGGGCTCGCCCCACCCTCCATCCTCTTAGGCATAACTGGTTAATACTGTATGTATCAAGTCTTGCTTACATTAAATTCCTTAATACAGACCATATATTCCTTGGGTGTGATGTGTGCAACAGGACTGTGTAGTAATAATCAAAGACACATACATTTTATACTCAAATTTTATTCAATTAATGAATCAAATAATAAAATAAGACAATGATTTATAAGATATGACTCAAATTTAAATAATAATAAGTCGACAATAATTTTTAGTAAAATTAATAAAATTTTCAATAATTATAAAGTTTATGATTCAATACTAACACTAATGACATATTATTTTGTGATTCCATTCCTATGCGATCTTCCCTTTGCACAGATATTTCAACGGAAGCATTTTTATGTCTCCCGAATCAAAACTGACCACACCTTCATTGCCATCAATGCTAAGCAAAGTACCGGTCGTCTCCCTGTCCTCTCCAAAGATTACTTTAATCTAAAAATTTTGTATAAAAATTAATAAAAAAATCAAATAATTGAAAAGAATATAAGACCTTATCAGTAGAGGAGGGCATAACTGGTTCTAAATGTTCGGACAATATATTGACGACTCGATCCTCTTTGAGTAGAAATACGGCACACATTCCGCCCGATATTCCTCTAACGATTCCGGTCTGACCAATGAGGTCAACGTCGTCGTGACAGTCTTTGATCCGCACCTCTATGTCTGTTGTCTGCCACTCAACAGAGAACGCGTGTTCCATACCTGCGCCCGGGGTTTGGGGATTCGCAAAGTGCGGCGAAGACACACCGGGAGTCATAGGCGAGTATCCATAACCAGTTGGCGACGGAGACGGACCCACACTATGAGGTCCAGTGAAGGTAGGACTTGGAGTCATATATCCGGCCGATGCAGGACTGGGAGCAGTGCCCGGAACGCTATAATTCGATGGCGAAGGAGTGGCCGCAGAGCCGTACGGAGAGTACGAGTGATCTGAAGAGGCGTACATTCCAGGGGTTTGTGGAGTGTATGGACCGCCCGGAGGCGTCTCTGGGTTTGGATAACCCGGTGTTGGGGGGTTCATATAAGCCGGGTTTGAAGGGGAGGGCGAGGGTTCGTAGTCATCGAAGTCAGGTCTCGGAGTCGTTGAAGACGTCGGATCCCATATAGAAGACGTGTGGACTGGAGTGCGAGACCCGTCGTGCATAGGAGTGGCTCCACCGCCTCCATAGGCGGGTGTTCGAGAGCCGTCGTGCATAGGAGTGTTGGCCCCGCCATACATAGGGGTGCGACTGCCCGAACCATACATTGGTGTCTGACTTCCATACATAGGTGTGTTACGCGCATAAGTGGAAACTCCACCCGATTTGTCTCCACCGCCAGAGCCGACCACTACTATACGGGTTTTGTCGACTGTAATTGTCTGACACGTGGCGTGAAGTTCTACGCGAGCAGTGGTGCCAATGGCGTCCTTCACTATTCCAATGTAGCCCTTGTATGTGCCCTGAGTTATCTTAATGGTCTTCCCAATCAAATCCAAGTCAGTCCTGTCCCGACCGCCTTTGGGTCCACCGAATTGACGAGCATTGCCGCTCTGGGAGGGATGGGCTGGTGATGAGATGCGGGGAGACATATAGCCAGCGCTAGTGTTCATCACTCCTGAGCTGGAGAGGGGTCGCGAACCCCCGGCCAGTATAAGATGTCGTGTTTTGCAGACAAATATTCCTCCGTTTTCTAACATCATTCGCGAGTAGAGGAACGCAGAGTTTCGGTAGAGATGTTTGATCTCTCCCTGTCTTCCAGAGTGCGGTCCGTCAATCACTTTCACGTGATCTTTAACTTGAATTTGGTTTTGTTCCGAATCGAGTGCAACGGCTCGTCGAGTGTCGCGCTTTTTGGTCACCGCCTGGTGTTTGACGTGAACTAACTTTCCGTTTTGGTTAAGAATTTGAAAATTCTCTTTCTCTAACCTAACGATAACTCCGACTGTCTGTGCGTCCATTTGGACCAAATCTCCCCATTGGAACTGTCCTAATGTGTCCACTCCTGTGGCCATATCTGCACAGAGTTGTAAGTCTTTGGGCAAAACCTTCAACTCATGCATTGTTAAGTCTGAGAACAATACGATTTGATTGTCTTCTACGCGCACTATCAGTCCTGTGTCGCCTTCATATCTGCCGGCAATCACCTTCACGTGGTCTCCCATTTTGAAGTACTTTCTGAGTTCGTGTGCCTGAAAGTCGAGTGGATCCGTCAGGTCTTCGTGTTTGGGAATCATTGTTATCTTATTCCCATCAATGGTCACAATCTTTCCCTGAAGATGAGCCAACTCTCCCTCAAACACCTCTACGTTATCTCCCGGTGCGAAGCTATGGCCCTTGTCTTCAGCGATAGTGCTTTCACTCAATTGTAGTTCAATGCCTTCCGGGTGTTCTTCAAACTTCTCTAACTCAGAGAGCGTAGGCTTTACTCCATCGATGAGTAAAGCAGTTGTTGTGAAGGCTTTGTATAGAAAGCCTCGTCGATAGCGATTGCTTTCGAATATAATAAAGTCGCCGTCATTTGTCACCTCTCCTCCAATCGCTCGAATCGCGTCGATGTCAAACAGCTTCGGTAGCGGACGTTTGCCCCGTTTCCGCTTCTGTGCCTCGTTCTCACTGGAGGCCGCTCTCAACGCACCTCTGAGTCGCGTGTAATCTATTCTGGGAATGAGTTTAAGGTGGACCTGATTCTGTGCGGTGTCCACGTAGTCCACTTGTCCCAAATCGTCTTTATATAGACCTCTCTTCAGTCGAACCCATTGATTGACTTTAATCTGTGAATTATCTTTAGTGACTCGCAATACATCTGTCATTTCATTGATGGGAACCATAGTCTGTCTGTATATTCCGAGCCTTAAGTTTCCCATTCCTTGAATCGCTTGTTTGACATGAGTTTGTTTGAAGGCTTCGATATATATATAGCCTTTGATTCCTGTTTTCATACAATTTGTTAACACATTTATTGATTAATTCAAATCTATTGAGACATACCTTCCGGTGCAACAACTGATTTGATGGGTAGGGGTTCGTCAGTATTGGAAAATGCAATAAATTTCCTCATGAGTTGCAAAACCGTTGCCTTTTCTTCTCCAATTTTACACTTAATCATCCATAGGTTGGGGTCTTTAACTCCGGGCATAAGTGCCTGTTGTGTGATATCGTCGGGCAGATCCACATCTCCGTCGTATCCCTTCTCTGCAGCAGACGATTCCGCGTATTTGCGGCGATAGTAGTCTTCAATTTCGTCCTCTTTTTGCGAATTCCACATCATTTGTAGTCTTCTGTGAGACTCCATATCCCTCTGCGATGAGTCGTCCGAATGTTTATTCTTCTCAATTATCTCGTCGGCCCCGTCCTCCCACTCCTCGTCGTCCTCAATCTCGTCATCGACCTCTGCCTCGTCCAGAATGAACCCCCCGTGTCGGGGTTTCTTCCTCTTACGCCGTCTGCGGCCGCTGTAGTCGTCTTCTTCATCCTCTTCCTCGTCATAATCGTCTTCATCCAAGTCCTCGCCCTCGGGTTCTTCTTCATCGGCCACTTCTGGTTCTCCACTTCCCTCTACTTCTTCTGCCTTAAAATTAATAGAAAATATGTTTTTAATCATTGATGACATTTGTGTTTAAATAGCAATCAATTAATTCAATACCTCATTGTCTGAATCGCGAGTCGACTCTTCGCTGTCAGACATTGTGGACACGAATGACAACGATATGAATGAATAAAATTAGTGTCGAATAAAAACGTTATTAAAATTAAAACGATTTTTAGATCAATTCAATTACACAAAAGACAAATCCATTTAATACTGGAATTAGTTGTGTAGACATAAACAAAGCAATAGAAATGTATTTTCAGTACTATTTCACTGCTATTCACTATAGAAAATGTATTTTATTTAATAATATGAAAAGATACCAAATTGTTTGAAAATATTCTGAAACCAAAATAAATAAGTAAACAATTGTCTAATAGATGGCAATGGTTTGTCTCAAAGTATTTAATTTTAATTTTTTTATTTTATTCTTACAGTAGTTCTTTTTAAAATGATCAAGGAAATATATCATATGTTAATACATTAATAAATAATAATGTGTTAAATATTTTTATTCAAAGCAATATTTTTGTCAATATTTCATTCAGTGTTTTATTGATTACAAGTTTTTTATTGGTTTTAAAAACTTTTCGACAAATAGGACACGAATTAACTCCAGATTTGAACGATTGATCCAAACATTCCTATAGTTTAAAAATAAGACGAAATATTAGAATGAGTTCCAAAAAAATCCTTTGACTGATTTATCATTAATTATGTAACTGAACTGAATTATTGACAAAATTCCTTAAAACTAAATTTGATTCAAACAGTTTTAAGTTTTATTTTCTTAACACTATTTTATAAGAAAATCGGTTACACTTTGATAGTCAGCGATATGGAAAGATCTCGATTATAGGCACGGGGTATATGAGAGTGGTGGAATTATTGTTTATCTATAGAGCTAATGTTAAGGGGGATTCGGGGGAGTTTTCCGATCTGCAGTCCTATCCTTCTCATCCCTCTCTGAAAAAATTTATGAACATTGGAAACGTTGACTTTTTTAAAATTAGTAAATTCAGTCAAATGAAGAGGAAATGTGTTATAATTTGTGGAGAAAATCATTTAAGAGTGAAAAACCTATTTTAAGTGAGAATTATTAAAATTAGCTGAAAGTATACATACTTTACAAATATTATGAGAACAGGTAGTTGTGACCGGAGTTTTGACTAAATCCAAACAACAAACACATTTGAAATTCAGTTCGAGTTTTTCAATGAATTCCTGAAAAAAATATTAAACTAAAAGTTAGCGAAAATATGTAATAAAAGAAGAAAAAAATACCGTTTTTCCAAGTTTTCTATGCGATAACACTGTTTTCCATACATTATAATTGAGTTTGTCTTTTGATATTAAATCTAAAATTTCTTTAGTGACACAAAACGGGGAAACTTTTAGTTTTTTATTTTTAAAAGCGTTTTCATCCATTTTCCACGATCTCTTCGCTGCCGTCTCTTTATTCCATCCCTCGGGATATAGTATAGAGAGACCAAGTCTTTTAATTCTATTCTTGCCCTCTTGAGTCCAGGGCGAAGGTGTTGTGTCATCCCTTCTCAATAAATATCTCCAAACAAGAAATCCCTTTTCGCCAATTTGTGGCCAATATTTTACGACTTTATAAATGCCGTCATATCTGACGCCAACTTTAGGCAAATAAAGTGATCTCTTCGAGGCTCCCCTCGCGTTCCCACTCCTCAAAACTCTTACGGGTTTCCCCTTTTGCCACTCAATGCCAGCATTGGCTCCCTTTTCATCATTGAATTGCGCGAAACAGTTGAGTGCGAGTGCTTTATTACATCGTTTCAATTCTTGATCTTTGGTTTGCGGTCCTCCGACTCGACATTTATTGGCCGAGTCTTTACCTCCCGATGCCGTGTAATAGAACTCATTTCCCAAATCAATGTCTTCGTCATAAGAACACGAAAAGACGACAGAATAGGCGCCGAAATTTTCTTTGCCATGAATTCCAGCCACAAGTGGTGCGTGAACTCCAACCTCTGATACCTGGAAACGGAAGCGCCACCACATCCCCACTTCTATACCTGGAATCGAACCGAAATGATCTTTTGGAACAGTATTGCATATTTGTGTTCGCCCGACACAAGCCATTCCTCGACCCCATTCTTTGACTCCAACCCGATTCAGACTTTTCTTTCTTCTTTGCAAATGACTTGACTGAAGGGATATGACTTGGTTTTGGTCGTTATTCTTACACTCATCACAATACCAGTCCTCTTCCGGCACACAATGCAATGGTTTATTCAAACACCAGATATGATATATAGCATTGCATTCATCGCATATAATCTGTTTTTCGGGCGCATTCTTAGCCCCGCATTCATTACACGAACACTTTTTGCATCCAAGTGTTGAGTTGTCATTACATTCATTACAATCAGGCGCTGTATAACCTATTTATATAAAGAGAATAATATATCAAATCTGAAATAATTTTTTCTCTCAAAACTTTTACAAAACTCTTTAATCATTCGATTCAATATTTGATGTCTTAATCTAACAGAATTGTTATATAGGTTAGGGTCAGTCAACTTTGTTTTATTATACTTTTGCAGAATTTCCACAAAAAATTATTCCATAATTAATCACTATTTTCTCTCTTACTTTTTCAGAAATGAGTTATAAAAAACATTTCTCATTAAAATGAATCGGTTTAGTGAATGTAAACTATAAACTGAACTTTGTTTTCATTTTAATTTTCTTATATTTTTTCATTTTTATCTTATTCTTAACGAATATGATTACTAAATAAATGTTGTGTTGACCCAAATATTTTTACTCTCATCTAAAAATTAATTGAATATCACTTTTTAGAAT
>JAQIXY010000117.1:0-11878 GCA_034699165.1 Adoristes ovatus | reverse complement strand
TCGATTGAAGGTATGAATAAAATAAAATCCAAACTATAGCATAGTTTTGAAGATATATATCATTGAATGCACTCAACTCTACAGTAAATCGCAATTCAATTGAATACCCGATCCGTTATTTAAGGGAAGAGTTGTGACCTCTAGTCTCATGATTTTGTAATTCAATACATTTCATAATATAGAGGTCTAAGGATTGAGTTGTGAGGAAAACAGTGATTGTTGTGATCACTGAGTGATTGCCATAGAATGACGTCGTCTTAACTGTTATAACATTTTATTTATATTTTTAATCAATTGTTTATTATTTAACAAAATCTATGAATTATTAAATATATTTGACATAACTTTTAATTAAATTGAGTGTTAAATCACATAAAAATTAGGTACAAATGGATAGCAATAGAGATGAGAGCGAGAGATGTATTGGTTTAGCGGAACAATCGATACTAAACCACGAAAATGAAAAAGCGATTAAATATCTGAATATTGCTGAACGACTCTATCCATCGGCCAAAGCAAAGAGTAAGCAAACACTTAATCCAATTGTTATTGTTTTCATTCAGTCATTTGTTTGTTTTGCAGAACTATTAGAATATCTGACAAATGAAGACAATTGTGAAAGACGTGAATCCAAGACTCAGGAGAACCACAAAAAGTCAACAAATAGTGATTCGGATCGACAGCAAGAATATAGTGAAAAGTCTGGACAGAGATCGCGGTCTAATAGTTTTGGGAGAAGTAGTGACAAAACTAACTTAAATGGCAATTATAGTCAAACAAATTCGAGAACCAGTGGTGGAGTCAGTTCTACTCGTGAGTACACTGAAGAACAACTTATTGGAGTCAAACAAATAAAGAAATGTAAGGATTATTACGAGATTTTGGGAGTGACTAAAGAAACGGTAGACACAGATGTGAAACGCCAGTACCGAAAGTTGGCCCTACAGTTCCATCCGGACAAGAACAAAGCACCCGGTGCTGCAGAAGCGTTCAAAATGATTGGCAATGCGTTCGCTGTCTTGAGTGACGCCGAAAAGAGAAAACAATACGATTTGTACGGCTCTGAAGAAGTTCAGAGAAGAAGAACTCATAACAACCATAACTACTATGAGAACGGATACTATGACTACTCGCGTGGATTCGAAGGAGATATCAGTGCCGACGAGATATTCAATATGTTCTTCGGCGGAGGCTTTCCTTCTGGTAATGTTTACGTTCGCAGAAATAACAATAGATATCGTGAACACAGACACCAAACGCAGAACCAAGAGGTGGCCTCTGGTTATAACGTATTGCTCCAAATGATGCCCGTTTTAGTCCTGCTATGTCTTTCTCTAATGAGCACATTCTTTGTATCCGACCCCACATATAGTTTGAGTCGAACGCAGTAAGTCTTGTCTTAAGCTTTCTTTCATTATATCAATTCATTATATCATCAAAATAATTATTTCATAAAAGAGTAAAAATACCAATAATTGAAAACATTAGACACAAGACTGGAATCAATTCATAAATAAAGAACTTATGAAATACTGACCACAACTGACTTACTCTCATCTGATCTAAAGTTAATTCAATCAATAAAAAGATTTAATAACTATGAATTGAATGGAACACAGGGTCAATTTAGTCAGTTGTAGGCAGTTATGTTCATAAAAACCCCAGTGCTTTATAACTTAGATTACTCAAATATGGTTTCTAACAGTAATCGCCGGGGGTATAGTCCAAATACCCAACTGTCTCAAGAAATTTGTAAATTACACAAAACCCCTGACTATTGCGCCGATTTTGGAAAATTTAGGAAAACGTAAAAGAATAACCAAAGGATCCACAAATGTCTTGATAGAAATGTTTTCCATATAACTTCCCTGACACGGCAGACCCGTATTGTCTAATATTGAAAGGGTTGGCATTTAGTTAATAATTAAATGCCGAAACTGACTGCATTGAGTGCAAACTCTATTGGCTTTAATTTTTGGGAATCTTTTATGGATGTGCTGTAGTCTATGGTTGGCTTAATTTAATTAAAAACTTGTAGAACAGTGTTATTCTAATAATTGTATGCTTTCTACGAATTTCAGATGAAATGACAGAAAAACTTTGAAATTTTCTTAAAATTTGTGATAAAAATTGAATTTTACTAAAATTAATTCTATTAAAGGAAATATCAATTCGAGCGCAAAACCAATAACTTAGAGGTGCCGTACTTTGTCAAAGAGAACTTCGAGCGCGAGAATAAGGGAAGTATTCGAAGGATTGAACAACAGGTAGAAGAGGATTATGTCTCCAATTTGAGGGCTTCATGTTTTAGAGAACGCAACTACAGTACGCATTAATTAATCATTGATTTATTATAAATTTTATTAATTAACTAATATTTTATAAACAGAGGAGAGTATGATTTGGAGGGCCAGGAACTTTAGAGACAGAGACCTCGAAGACAGAGCTAAAAGCTTGAAAACACCGTCTTGTGATCACTTGCATAAGATATCTCAACAGTACGTCTTGTGGTAATAGAATTCTATTGTATAATAAATTATTTATCATTTGATTTATTGAATTCTTTGAAAATTTATGTTTAATTGATTTAATTGTTTCTATTTGTATATAATTTTCGTAGATTTTAAGGAAATTTATTAAAATAAATAATAATTACAAATAAAGTTTTGCACAAAAAATACTACTTTTCTCATAGAATCAACAAATTATTTAATATTTACGTCATTTTAACTGTTATTTCATATAAATATTTCCAAAATGTTTTGATTTATTCAAAAATTTTAATTTTTTATAAGTTATAACTGAGAAGAGTATTGAGTCCTGACTTTGAAACCACGATTTGGAGCAAAATATATGCAACGAATGTCTGCTATATTTGTTTATTTGCGATTCGAAGCATACATTTGGGTCTCATTTAATGAATTGCAAAACTATTATATTTTAAAATTGTATTATTGTTTTGAACTTTTTTTCTCAGTACTGAACAAATGACTTAACAAAAGGCTGAGAATATAATCTCAATCGCCATTCAATTGATTTATTCGCTGCCAAGAGTTCGATCTGAATGTTGTCTCTGAAGACAAACTTGTTTTGCGATCTCATTCTCAGTGAAACTCGAAATACAGTTTTGGTATTTTTTAGTTGCAGTGCTTTTAAGCGCTATTATCGGCTCTCAAGTGTAACGACTTAGTGTTCATCTTTAAGATGACCCTATTTTTTGCCCATCTTTGCAATGAGCACTATCTGGGGTTTGGCCCTTAAAAGTTGCCCTCTTTTGAAAAGTTCAGCTCATAAGTTGTCTGACAACTTCTGACGCCGACATTTTTGCGTTCAGCTCTTTCTGGTAAGGATTTGCTTCTGATTCTTCATTACTAAACACTGAGAGCTGTGTTTCTTATGTTTTGCTCTCATATTCAAATCATTGATTCAATAATTTAAAATCAACACAAATATGTAGTCATTTACTCGTTATTTAATAGTTAACTCTTAATGAATTGTATTAAATATTAAGAGATCTTTAATAAAGTTATGAATTGTTAATAAAGTTTGTGTGGAATATATGTTTAGTGTATTTATGAACAATGATATTAAATCGTGTTATGTCGTGGCTCACACTTACACTCCTGGTGTGCACAACAACTTCAGGTAAGAGTTGACACAACACTCCAATTAAACTTAAAGATTAATCTTTTGATTCATTTCCCAATAATAAACAATTTTGTCAAAAGTTTTAATCGCATTTAATAACTATAATGTGTTTTATTATTCAAAGATTGTTTTGTATTATCAAAATATTAATAGTTATAAAGTTTTTATTTAAATGTTATTTTTCTGAATAAATTTTTATAGATTTCTGTCACTTGAGCTCAATTCAAGTTTATTGACTCCAATCTTAATCATTCTTTAATATATTTGCTTTCGTCAAACAAATTGTTTAAATTAGAACTTTTCCATAACTTATAAATCAAACCCCCCTTTGAGATAACAAAAAAGTAAACCATAAGACAAAACATATTTCAGAATAAATTATATCGATATTTGATTTGTCTCATAGTTATAGTGAATAATAAAGAATAATAGAGAATAATGTAGTGTTGGAATGATTTATGTCTTGTTATTTATAGCGTTCTATATCTTTGATAACATTTAAATAATAATTATTGTCTTTATTTAAATTGTTGAATAGGATTTGGATTTCCTGGTCATAATAGTCCACCAGTTTTTGATTTTAAAAGAGAATGGCTTATACCGGAAAATGAGCCAGTTGGTAAGAAACACATATAACTTATTAATTTTATAATAATATTATCACTGGTTTTGTTGCTCTCTATTATACGAAACTGGTATTGCATTAAAATACTCTAATTTCAGGCTCTGATTATTTAAATGAATAAAAAAAACTAATTGTGTCGTTAAATCTTAAAAACTCGTTCAGTCATTAAAATCTCTATAAAAGAAAATTTAAAATAAATTGTTTGTCAAAATTTTATTATATCCACAAAATGACTGAACTTTTCTAAACTATTAAATTAAAACTTTTTCATTGGTTCTCATTTTGTTGTTGTCTTTGCGTTAATGAACTTTTATAGCATTAAAGAATAAAAATCGAATAAATTAATTAGTTTTTGATAAAATAATAAATAAAACTTCTTTTGGTTCGGTTTTTATTTATCGAATGATTTAATACAAACTTATTGATGAACATCGAGTCTATGCCTCGAGAGGAGAAAAATTTAATATCAAAATTGTTGACTCTTTTATGAATAGTTTTCAAACATTTAGCCCACAGTCAGTCAGGTTTGCTTTGGAATATTATATAAGTTAAAGTGCGGCTCCAGAAAAATGCGTGAATGTTAGCAACGGAGCACTGGCTGTGTTGGCTCAACAGTGAATAACGTGACAGAAACTACCTTATTATTCAAGCAGTAGCTACTTCTGCAAATCCATTATTTTATTTATTATATAGATATGGCTAAACCAGGCGAACACTTTGCTGTAGAAGCTAACAGTCCAGTTCACTGCCCCCTTTCTTATTATATTATTTTTACTATGCTTTTTGTGTGTATAGTAAAAGAGGGAATCATTCGAGTGATTAAAAGCATATCAACTAAAACAAAGCGCACGAAACGGATCTTTAAAAAGCTTACTGTTTTGCCAATTCATTAGAATAACAGAAAAAAATGCTTTCGTTTAACTAATTAAACATAACATTGTTTTAAGTTTTTTAGAACAAATAAATCTCGATTTAAGTGTCTCTTAAAGGGATGACATTAATCGGGTTTAGAAATTATAAAAACGTCAAAAATCACAAAATTTACTGCGAATTTAAAGACTTTCAACAAATGACTGCAAGAATTTTTAAGATTAACATGTTAGATTTGCTAAGATATGTTCGCAACATAACAGACATGTTTCGGACACTATTTCAAAACAACTTTCCTCAGACCTAAAGGCTATTGAAGGGCTATAAATGGATGATTTATTCAATATTAAATCATTTAAAAAGAAAAATTCGGTGAAATCTAAAGTATTAGAAGTAATGATATTTTTTACTGAAGAGTGAAAGGAATAGACAAATGCCTGTCTATAAGCACATCGTTGTTTGGGACAGACATTAACAGACTTAACAGAATTTTTATTTTTTAAACATTTATACTTTAATCAGATTATATATCTTTAAAATATATTTAAATTGAATTTATTGCTCAAATTTTAAATCTTTTGAATAAAAGATTGATTTGATTTGCAATAAATAGAGTTTATAATCAAATCATTTAATTTATTAGATTTTTATAATCACACGAAGTATTTATAATAAGGAATATAGAAATGAAATTTTGAAGTAATATTCAATTTAATAATAATTTATAGACGACTCAAAACATTTTAAAAGACTTAAAACATTTTTTTATTCATTTAATTTTCATTGCTTTCTAGTTTTGAAGGGAGGGTCAAAAATAATTTTTAGCTCTCAGTTGTGTTGTTGCCAAACATGGATTTGAAATTTTTTCTCTGCTCCAAATGCAGACACACCTGATTGTTGATTGCATTCTTCTTTATTTGTTAGGCAGTCGTATAATTACGGTCCGCACCAGAGATGAAGATAGGGATCCTATAGAGTATAGCATAGATAGGGCTTCGTTTTTGGACGGCTCCAATTATTTCACTATCAATCCGAAGAACGGGGATGTGTTTCTCAAGGAGTCTTTGTTGGGACAGGTAAGTGGTAGATTATTATACAGCTCGCACCTGTCTTTTTCATCAGTGAAACCCATAAAAAATTTCTTTTAATGAGTTTGTGCTTCAGTTCAGTTGTCATACGTTTGGCTGATATTGTTATAGAGCCAAAGGCATAGCTGCCAAACCTTTTCCCTTTCCCCTTCAGTAATCTGGTAGCACTTGTATTCACTATTATCCCCTGTGTTTTTTGTGTGTATCTGAGTCTACGTGTGGTGCCCTTGAATGGGCTAAAACTGCTATTCACAGTAGCTGTTCGTCGCTTCAGACATGGAATTACATAAAGAGAATTATTGAGAAAATTAGAAAATTTACTGCTTTTCTGATCAGACATTGCTTTCTGAAGCATAACTTAGAAAACTTAAAGACACTAATTATGCAAATTATAAAAACTTTTTAATAAACTTCATAAAAAAGAAATCCAATTATAAGCTTAAGAATCATTGACTCGTTTTTTTTGCTCAAAAAATATTTGAGTGTTGAGCCCCCGGGGCTTTCAAACTTGTAGGGTTGCAATCACTTTACTTACAATTGGTTTATACATCAAAAATATAGTTTGAGAAAACTTTCCGACTCTGAACTCACTCTCGAAATCATACATCAGTGAAGATGACATTCCAAGGTTGGAGTGGAAGCACAAGAAAAGCAAACTTATATAAGTCAAGTGCCTCATCACAAATATCTTCTCTATGGCACTCCTCTAATTGGCGCAAATTATTAATAATTCCTTTCAACCAAAACCTAATCATTTCATTTCAATACAAAATTATTGAAAGACAATGCAATTCAGAATACATTTCAATATTTTAGTCAATTTTATCGGAATTTAATTAACTATTACTTAATCTAATTCTATATTTAATGTCCGATTAGATGTGAGAAAAGTAGAAATGATTGAAACCGTAACACACAATACATACGACACGCGTGTGTTAAGTAAGGCGTGATATAGTCTCGTGCCGTAGAGAGTGGGCACTCCTGGCCATAACAATACCACCACTTTGTTTATAATTTTATGTATTCTAAAGATCCGGGTATGAGCTATAGCCAAGATGTGACACCCAATGGAATTCGAAATTACATTAATGTAGAGCTTTGGCCACAAAATTATACCCAAAATATATTTTTGACGGAGCACTCAGTTATGTTTAGGCGTTACTTCTTATTAAACAAAAAAAGATTCCTAAAAACCGACTTCTTTTAGAATTATATTTAAAGAAATAAAAAAATATGTTTATAAATGAATTCAATTCTCATAAAACTTAGTTATTTTTATGATTGTTATCGATAGAGGAATTAAAGATAATTTCTTTTTGGAATTCGTTCATTGAGTTGAAAATAATATTTAAATGTTTTATTTTATTAACTTTTTTAATGAAAGATTCTATAAAAACCTTTTCGGCGTAAAACAGAATTATCAGCGAATAGATTATAGACTTATATCAGAGACTGAATTCCTAAACTTAATGCCTTGAAATACCTGTGATTAAGATTCAGAACTGTTGAGCGATAAACTCGTTATTACATAGAGTTATCAACTTTTTATGGGTTTTTGAATACAAAATAATGTGTTGACACAAACTAAGAACTGTTTTTTATGACTTAGGCCGGACATGATTACTATCTGTATATAACTGCTAATGACAAACATCAAACAGTGAGTCAATTGTGTTTAGAAATCAAAATATTTGTTTCTCATCGCTCTGTCAAATCATTTTAAACTCAAATCTTAAATTCAATTTTAGGCAAAAATAGAAGTTTTTGTACGAATATTAGATTCGGACAGATCTGAGACAATGGTGAACAGCAATTCTGCGAACAACACATCACATCCCGTTTGGCCAATCCGGCGGCCATTTCCGCCCCTCATCAATCCACAATTATCCCCTCAGAGGCCAAAGGATACCATCTTTATCACTCCCTCGTCACGTAACCCCTCCACCACCTCTTCCTCAGTTGAGAAGAAGTTATTACCGAAATCTACGAACGCCTCGGCCACCAATACCATTACCGTTAGACACACAACTACAACAACTTCCGCGCCTAAATCGGTACCAACTGTTCAAACGGCTGTACCAACAAAGTCATCAAATGAGCAACAGTTCGAACACTCAACCCGAGGACCAGCCAATAGGACTGGCGACGGACTTGATCTGATCACTGCTTTCTTGCCTCTATTGGCCGCCATATGTTTCGCACCGATTGCTGGTCTTGTCTTCTGGATTCTTCACCACCGGTGCAAAAAGGCGTCGAACAGAAACCTTATGAAATCATTTTCGCAGAAAATTGTGAATATAGACAAATCAGGCAGTAGTGAGACCAGCATTAGCTCTGTGTCCGGAGAACTCGACTATAACGGCGCTCTATTCCAACAAATTCGTGCTAAAAGAGCGCTTCAGAACAGAACAGAATCTAATAAATACACCTCTACTTTGAATATTCCGATTGGAGAAGAGAAGATCTGGGAGTTTCCGAGACATCACTTGCACTTCTTGGGAATTCTAGGCGAGGGTTGCTTTGGACAGGTCTGGAAATGCGAGGCATTCAATATATTTAATAACGATTCGAAAGATATCGTCGCCGTTAAGACTCTCAAAGAGAACGCATCAGAAAAAGAAAAGAAAGACTTATTGACAGAACTTGAGATCATGAAAATGTTGGAACCGCACCCAAATGTGGTCACTCTGTTGGCCAGTTGTGCCGATAGAGACCCAGTTTTCTTGATTATGGAATACGTGCCGTTCGGTAAATTGCAAACCTATTTGAGAGACAGTCGCGAACGAAATGCTGAGCGTTATTACGACAATCTTCACGCAAATAGTAATCGATTGTCGGCCAGAGATCTGACGTCATTTGCATATCAAGTGGCGAAAGCAATGGAATATTTATCTTCAAAGGGGGTCAGAATCTAAAACTAGACTAAAATGACTGAATGTTTAGTCTAGACTTGAATTAATTCGAATATTTATTTTACAGATAATTCATAGAGATTTGGCCGCAAGAAATGTTTTGGTCGGAAGTAATAAAACTATAAAAGTAGCAGATTTTGGATTCGCCAGAGATGTGATCGCAAATCATGTTTACGAACGAAAATCTGAAGTAAGACAAGAGAACAAAACATAAATTGAACTGATTTTAAGCGATCCATTGTATTGTAGGGCCGATTACCTATCCGTTGGATGGCTATTGAATCATTGGTCGATTCAATTTTCACCGCCAAAAGTGATGTCTGGAGTTTCGGTTCGTTTAGTCTTTTAATTCAATATTATATGTGATTAATAATGAGATATCTTTACAAAAGGTGTCCTAATGTGGGAAATCGTGACACTGGGAGGCACTCCATATCCAGGTCTCGCCGCCGCCGAAGTGATTAAATATGTTCGCGAAGGCAATAGACTTTTAAAGCCCGAACACTGCAAACGGGAAATGTATAATATTATGTACTATTGTTGGGACAGAGATCCCGACCAAAGGCCAACTTTCACACAACTCGTGGACTATTTAGACAAACTATTAATAAGTGAAAACGATTACATCGAATTGGACAGGTTTCCTGACCACTCCTACTATAACACTATTCCAGACCTGACTGGAGAAAAATTGTGATCTCTTTTCAAAAAGAATTGATTACAAAATAATTTATGCGAATATATTGTAGTTTATATCAAATATGAACTCATATTTATTAATCATTTTAATAATCAAATGTACTATAAATTGGAAACAAAATAAATTTTATTAATATTTTAAACAATTTGTATGAAACGACTAGAAATGTTGACGACTTTCCATAGTTTTATTGACTCACTTCAAAAGTTTTTGATGACTAAAATGTTTGAAAATACAAAAACAATTTTATGGTTAAATAAATGAAATGTTAGGAAAGAATTAATACTTACGCCGACGTATACTTTGATAGTTTGCATCAAATTCTTACTGTTCCCGAAATGTCTTATTCGATATTTTCCGGGAGCGGTATTACGAGGAATATCCCAAATAATGGTGACCTGACTCTCACCAAAGAATGTATTGGTTCGGCGCCAATAGAATCTAATAATTTATTTCAATTAATTATTTTGAGAACTGCATAAATCGAGTGCTTCTGTATTGCATACCTGGTCTCCCAATTGGCATCGGTTGCAATCAAATCCCATTTAGAAGTGCTTTCATCTAACTTTTCGACGGCCAGGAAAGTGCTCTCAGCCCTGACATCATTTCTGGGATTTGCACTGACAAAAGTGACTTTAACTTCGGATCCGGTGCTGTAGTGATCGTTGGCATCGTTTAGAATATCACCGAATCTTTTGCCGAACGGCGAGCCGTCAAATATAACTCCAGGCTTTAGACATATTTGTTGACTCAGAAGATTGGGTTCTGTGGGTCCGACACCTAAGGCTTGTTTTGTGGCTAAACTATTGGCCAATTGTCTGTATTGTTGAATGTATGCGTCGAGAGTGTATGGACCGAATAGAGTGGACGCCCCTTCATATCTCTGCACTTGATATCTATTCAAATATTAATCATTATTTTATTACAACTAATCTATTGCTTTAGATTCAATCAAAATGTTCGTACTCTTCATAAGTTGCCACATAAGAGGAATATGCATTGGCCAGACCTGATATGACTACTTCTACGTCAGTTCCCGGCACTTGTTTTTCGTACTCCGCTTTAACAGCGTCTCGAAGTCTACGGCCAGACATTGTTGTGAACTCTGCGGGAACGGCAATAATGAGTAACCGTCCGATTTTGAATATCTGTGTCGGCAATACTGAGGGCTGCCATAGATATGGGAAATACATTTCTCCCGTCGGAAAGAGTATTGGTTTGGGATTTTGACATTTAATCAGTTCAGGCGTTGGAGTCTTTATTAGATTACGAACTAAATTCCAAAAAGGACTGTCTGTTGTGTCCCCTAAACACAAAATACAACAAAATTGTATATCTTTTCGTTTTAATAAAATCAAAATTGATGTATACCCTGGTGGAAGTCAAAAGCTCCCGGACCATCGGTAGTGCCCGCAGCGAAACTGTATCCCATAGCAGGCTTACAAGTTTTGACCGAAGTTCTATCGGGCAGTTCAACGATAACATCAGACATATTGATGGTTTGGTGAATGTATTCCACTTTACCCGACAGTTCACTCTTAGCGCTATTGTATAGCTCTTTAGCCTTTGAGTATTGACGAAAACCTATTATTTGTGTGCTTTCAAACATATCATTTCCCGGACCAGAGGCCACACAATTTTCATTCTTTGGAAAAATCACAAACAATTAGATTACTACTAAAATAATTAGTATAACTATTCTAAAATCATGTGTGCGACTGAAATCATATATTGTTTTATTCATAAATAGAAAGATCGAAATTAGGTTTGGAAAAGAATCCGATGGAACACATATACCAATGGATTGCTAACATACCTAAAAAAGGGACGTGGTTAATGTGACACAGACGGGATCGATATAACACAGAGCCATTTACATAGTAAACATGTTATTTAAAATAAACCCTTAAAATTACACCGGACTGGGATTCATTGGCCTATAGCCCTACAACTATTTTGAACCCACAAATTCAAATATAGGATTTAATAAATCAGACGAATTAATACATTTATGATTATTTTCGGTAGAAAT
>JAQIXY010000116.1:0-11906 GCA_034699165.1 Adoristes ovatus | reverse complement strand
ATGATAAACTATGGGTCAAATAAAACATTAAATAATAGAAATATAACGTTAGACAAAGCCATATGATATTCGAATTTTTCTGTTTAAATAAATATTTAAAGTCATAACACATTTAGTATGTTTTAATATGAACAAAATTGAAATTAATATGCAATTAATTCGATAGAATCATATAATTTAGCAGAAAAAAGATCATATTCTCAATTATAAGACTTTCTATCATATAATAAAAACTTATTTCTTAAATTAAGATTAAATAACTTAATAATTACTTTTCTAAATTATAAAATTTAGCGGGGGATGAGTCAGAAAAAATAATGTGTCTCAGAATAATTGTTTAATTAAATGATATGTTTCATTTGATTTATAGATTGCTATTCAGTAATTACTAATGCAGTACTTATTTTATAAATAATGAAATTAAGGCTAAAATGAATTATAACTTATTTTATGAAAATAATATTCGAAAAATAGTATTAACGAAAAGTTATTTTTAAATCAATTCATTTGTTAATTATAGCTATTATTTAGATTTGCTTTCGTCGCGTATTTTGTTGGTTTGTAATAATCTTTGGCTATATATAGAAGTGGTATAACAGCTATTGAGGCCATACCACCGGTGACCGAATCGGTCACACCTATTGCAATAGTGGCCAGTGCTGTGGTCACAGGTATAGCAACGCCCACCACATTCTCCAAATTTCGCTTTCTATTATATTCTGATTCCAATGTCTTTTCCGTTTGTTTTATAAATTCTTGCGTTAAATCGAAGTCATATTCAGACAAATGATTGGAAATATTTTTACGGAATTCAGAGAATATTTGCGGAAATATTTCATTGTCTGAATGTATGACTTCATTACTCCAATTCAATAATTTATTATATAGGGATCGACTGTCATAACCCTCGCGTAATAGTTGTCTGCGTTTTAACCTTATATTTTTATCCCAATCGGCCACTAATTTATGTATCTTAGGGTCGGTCTCATCGACACTGAATATCTGCACCGCTTTATAGCGATTCAAGAATTTCTTATTCTTATCATAGATTTCATTATCACTTCTATTATTATTATTTGTTATAATAACTGACGACAAACGACTCGCACATAAAGCGAGACTATATTTAAACAATTGTCTCATTATTTTTCTTATATATCTTATATAATAAAAATAAGAAAGTTCTTAAAAAAACTAATTAATGCTCAATTATTTGTATTTGATTCTTATTATTCCTTCTGGATTATTTCCCAAATAACACACTGCACGGTATAGTGTCCTTTTCACGATCCCGTTCTCTTCCTTAAGTGCATCATTATATAGCTTATCGAATGTTTTGATCGTTACTTTATTGAAATGTTTGGGCAAATCGAAATAGAACTTGGACAATTGATCCGTGATAGCTGTGCATAATTTGTCATATATTTGAGTATATATTTCTTTGTGCGCGTGAATCAATTCATTGCTAGGACATAGTTGAACGGGCGCTTATTATAGTTGTCTAACAGTAGCTCTTCATAGCATTTGACATCTATTGTGTACTGCAGTACAGATGATTGAATGGGTTTATAGAACTCATCCATATCTGACTCAAGGGTGTCTTCAAAGTCAACACTGAACACATTGCACCTGTGTTGTGTTAATAGGGGTATTTCTACTATAGAAAATAATTTTCGTTCAAATATTTGGGAAAAAAAATTTATTTTAGTTAATTTTATTTAATATTATACATCATTTCGCAATATTTAATATAATTTTACAATATTGGGAACATTTATTTAATTCGTTTGACTATTACATAAGCAGTAATCCGCTAAATATATTGCTTTAGCTCTTGCACAATGTGGTTTTTGATTTTCCCCTAGATGGTCGTGAATTTTGCAGCATTGGTATCTTCCGATTCCAAATTCCGGTGATAATTTAAATAGATCATTTGATAGAGGTGGTTCATCAAACATCTCATTTATGTTTGAAATGAGGTTAGTTAAATCGGTTTTACCCAAGTATCTCAATATGCTGAAATCATTCATATACCCAATGTATATTCGAGATGATATTTCGTCATCACACATATGATAAATAGCACTTAATGCAGATCCAATTTGTGATTGATCCAAAGCGTGTTCAATTTTTCTCTCCAATGGAATTCCATGATGAAATTTAGTTAAATATTGAACAGTTATTTTATCTTTAGTTTCTAATTTTGTATACTTTTTATTAGAATAAAAAGGGATGACGCCACTACATTTTCTGGACCAGTATCCGATTTCCAGAATTTGATACTCATCTTTAAAACTTTCGTTCAACAGTCTAAATCCATTCATGCAAAAAATTACTCTTAACTCATCAAATTTAACCGCCTTACTATTCAATAGTGCCATGGTTTATTATTAAGTTAAGGAAATTATCAGATTTATATAGACTTTCATTATCATTAAATCACAGATTTCATGAATTGCGCATTCTACTTCATTTAGAAATTCTATATAAATAGATGAAATTGATCATTTGCAATAAATTTTGTTAGAAATTGATATATTTGAATTATGCTATTCTTTATAATTTTAAGTATAATATTAATAACAATAAGTAATTTATTTACATTTTCTATAGTAAAATATAATTCATTTACTAATGAATCGGTTCACAGTGATTGCATCCAATATAATCTAGACGAATGTTATCTAACAATATATAATATATTGAATTTTAATTTTTCTTGTGATGGAAATCTATTTAAAGATGGCAAGATAAGATATGAATCAGATGTTTCTACACATATCGTTAGTTTCACGAAACCATTTATAATCAATCGTTTACAAAATTTAACAAACGTCACATTATATTGATTAAGAATGGAATCAACTTATAATCTCTGTTTCGAGGTTCCTTCGAGATGGATTATTTTTGGCCCTAGTGGGTCTGGAAAAAGCACTTTTGTCAAAAATTTATTGAAAAATTTGGATATATTTTTTTTAAGTGAATTTAATAAAATCGTATATTGTTCTGACGGTTTTTTTGAAGGTGAAGGTATTCAATTAGAAAATGTTGATGAAATAACAGAAGATTTGATTTCAAGGTTCAATTGTGAACAAAATAATTTGTTAATAATAGATGATCAGATGCAAAAGATTATAAATGATCCAATTTCAAGTGATTTATTCACAAAACGATCTCATCATTTGAACATAACAGTTATATTCATAACACAGAATTTATTTCCTAAATCCCTATACATGAGAGATATTTCTATTAACTCAAATTATATAGTATTGATGAGAAACCCGAATGAAAAATTACAAATTAAAACTTTAGCCAATAGAATTGAAGCAAAAAATAAAGATAACAGATTAATTGAGGCATATAATCAAGCAACAAGAGGACCATTCAGTTATTTATTGATTGATCTATGCCAGAGAACACCTGAAATTTTGAAATATCGTTCTAATATTTTTAATGATCTGAATTCTCAATCTATTTATATGTAATAATTCAGTTGTATTGAAAATATATATTTGTTTGCTATTTATGAATAAATGGATTTGATAAAGAAATGCAAAATCGATTTAAATGAATTGAAGAATTGCAAAAATATTAAAGAAAGAAGAATTTTAATCAATAAATCTGATAATTGTTTCATCGATTCTATATCTGAGATATCTAAAAACTGTTTATTAGGGAAATTGAAATTGAAAGATTGTCAATTTAATGAATTGAAAAAACACAAAAGTGCAATTAAAAATTTATCAAAGAAATTATCATTGGATAAAAGAAGAAAAATTATTATTCAGCAAGGTGGATTCCTGAATATTTTGATTCCTATTGTTTTATCACTGTTAGCTAAAAAACTGACAAATGTCAAAGAAAATTAAAGAAATGAAATTGGTTTCTATGGATGATTATAATAGAAAATCAAATGAGTTACTGGATGCCATGTTATTTGAGAAATCGCCCAATATAAAAAAAGCAAATGATCTTGATAATAACATGAAAAATATACTAAATCTCGAAATAGACGACCAGAATAAGTTTCAACTTTATGTTAAAATATTGAGAGATTATTTGATATTCAAAAACAAGGCAATAAATGGAAGGGAAGAATATAAGCTTAATAGCATTGTTAATAATGCGTCGCACAATATACTGCCCAATTCAACATTCTTATCAAATTTAAATACATCTACTCCTAATTTTAATATATCAACACCCACAACACCGATCGATGCGCAAAGTAGTATATATCAGACTCCAATTGTGACAGAGGTGAAGAATACTCCAAGAATTAAAAGGAGACGGCTAAATAAGTCAAACGCAAGAATGAAAATTAAAAATATTTTCAATAATCAAGATAAATCAACTACAGAAGACGATTCAGATTCGATTTGGTTACCCTATCATGAAGCAAAGAAGATTAAATCAATCAGACGGATCAAATCAGCCAAGAAAAAACAAAATTGAAAATGTACTCAAAGATTTATATTTTAATATTAAAAATCCAAGTTCTTTCAGTTCTATCGATAAATTATATAGAAGTTCTAAAAATATTTTCAAAGATATAACTTATAGAGAAGTTGTAGATTGGTTGCAAAAGCAAAGCACTTATACGTTGAATAAAAAGAAACACATAAAATTTAGTCGTTCAAAATTTATATCCAGTAAAATTGACCGATTTTGGCAAACTGATCTTGTAGATATCTCAGTTATCAGTTCTTTGAATGATAATTATAGTTATTTGTTAATGGTAAATGATGTACTAAGTAAGTATGCTTGGATTGAAATAATGAAAAACAAAAAAGCTAGCACAATAATAAATGCTTTTAAAAAGATTTTTCTCAGAGGGAGGAAACCTGAGATAATTATATCAGATGCCGGAAAGGAATATGATAATAAATTTTTCAAGTCATTTCTTGAATCGCATAATATAAAGCATTACATCATGCGTAATACTGAGGTAAAGGCAGCAAATATAGAAAGGTTCAATAGAACAATAAAAGAGAAGATTTATAAATATATTTCATATCAAGATTCAAAAAGATTTATTCATAAATTAAATGATATATTAAATTCTTATAATAACACAATTCATAGTAGAACTTAGTTCAGACCCAGTGAAGTTAATAGAAGTAATCAGCGAACAGCATTTTTAAACTTATTCAAAGAAAGAATATCAAATTCTGATATTAAATTGAAAACTGGAAATAAAGTGAGAATTTTGAAATTGAAAAACATTTTCGATAAAGGATATCTCAACAATTTCACGAAAGAAATATTTAAAATCAAGAAAACTTTATCAACAACCCCCCATCCTAGATTTATAATTGAAGATTTAAAAGGACAAGAACTTATCGGTTCATTTTACGATAAAGAATTGAGTAAAGTCAATGGATAATCAATTCATAATAACACTGCCATCGAATTTCGTATCTGAAATACATAAAGAAAATAAAATGAGTCACTATAAAACAAATTTCGATGTTCCATTTAATTTATCGAATAATTATGAAGTTGGGCTGGTCGAAGTTATTTTTCCTACAAGTGTCAGAAATATTGTAGATAATGTGAATATATATTTGAATTATCAATATAAAGATAAAAAAAAATTAATTAAAAAATTGACTATTAATAGCGGTAATTATAAACTAAGTAATGATCTGTTTAGAGAATTATCAAAGTTAATTGAAGAAATAACTACAGAAGAAATTTCTTCTTATTTTACATTACAAATTACTTCTACATTCAATCATATTCCTTCTGTATTAGAAACAGATATTGTTTTACCTGCAATTGTTTTGGAAAACGAATATATAACTATTCGACCAGGTACTATTTCGGTTAAAGCTTACGGGGAATTAGTAGGGGAAATTGAATTATATTTGTGTTTCGATGATTATTTACATTTTATGTTGGGCTTCAACGAGAGATCACTCAAAAAACCTATAGGGAAAGGGGATTATCCAATAGATGTTTATGGGAATACGCATGCTCTGTATATATATACCAACATAATCAACGAATCCTTTGTAGGAAATAAAAGAAGTCAATTATTGAGAATTATACCATTAGAAAAAAATAAGAATGACACTAATAACACATTGAAATCTCTATCATTTAATCCGATAATATTCTATCCTTTGCGAATGCATACATTTGATTTAATTGAGATACAAATAAGAGACTCAAGTGGTAGGTTAATTATTTTCGAAAGTGGACTTGTTATTATCACATTGATGTTCAGGAAAAAATTATAACATTAAATAAATAATGATTTCAAAAACAAATTTTTGTGATTTTTATGATTGTAATTATGACAAATACTATGCCGTTCAAGCTGGTGGAGGTTCTGATCTGAACGAAATAAGTTTTTACACTGGTAAGCCTTACCAACGTGGATTTAATATATTTACAAGATTTGCAAAAAAATATGGACTTCCATTATTCAATTATTTGAAACAAAAATCTATCAAATATGGTAAAAATGTTCTCAATGATATAATCCAAGGTGAGAATCCTAAAGTGGCCTTGAAAACAAATATAAAAAGGAGTGCCAATGAAGCATTAAATGATGTAAGCACAATGATCAATCAAAAAGGAAAAAGACGAAGGCGTAAAGTTAGAAAAATGAATAAAACCAGAGAGAAAAGACGAAAAATTGTCAGAAGCAAAGTTGTACTCAAATCGAATAAACGACGAAAAACCAGAAAAAAACTAAGAAGAATTAAAAATAAAACTATTTTTGATTAATTATGTCCAAAGAAATCTTAAAGTCCGAATTGGACTTGTTTAAAAAATCATTTTATCAGAACAGCGTCGAGAGTTCTCAACTTATTCAATTTCGACCAATCGCTGCGATTTCCCAAACAAATAATTTGGAGTTTTTCATTCCACCATCGTCGGAATATTTCATCGATTTAGATAATATTTTTTTATCAATATCAGCAAAATTAACTAAACAAGATGATTCTGATTATGATGCAACGCAAGACGATCGCTATTCGTTGATAAACTATGGCCTTAACACTATTTTTCAACAAGTTGACATATCGTTAAACAATACATTAATCACACAATCAAATAATACATTTCCTTATACAAGCTATTTGGATATGTTAACTAAATATGATAGTAAATCGAAACATACATTTCTTCGCAGTGCGGGATATATTCCATATGCACCAGAAACACCTGATAATGTTGTACCAAAATTGGCAGCAATAAGTAAAAGGAGTCGAATATTTAACTTATATGGTAGACTATTTTGCGAACTTTTCGACTCGAATAGATATTTAATAAATGGTATTTCAATTAAATTTAATCTAATATCAGCAAATGATTCATTTTGTTTAATGGGGAGTCCAGCTGTTGCTGCTGTTGGGACTACTGCTGCAATTGCAGCAACAACTCCAAAATTGAAAATTATAGATGCCGCCATGTTTATTAGACATGTGAAACTTTTGCCTGGAGTATTTAATGCTCTTAATAAGGGTTTACAGGTTTCGAATGCAATCTATCCGATAAAACGGAGAAATACTATTTTATTTAACATACCAGCTGGTCAATCTACATTCAGTATAGACAACATATTCATGGGTTACTTATGCAGTCAATTAGTTATTGGATTAGTTGATCATGATGCTAATCAAGGGAGTTATACACGTAACCCTCTTTCATTTAAAAATTTTGGATTGAATTATTTAAGTGTTTATGTCAATGGTGAAGCTTATCCCAAGTTGCCTTACACCCCCGATTATGAAAAGGATTATTACGAAAGAGAATACTTTGATTTTCACAATGAATTTGGTGTTACAAATGGTATTGGACTTTTTGATGGGACTTTTTTAGGATATAAAGAAACAGTAAATCTATATTGCTTTAATCTGAACCAAGACTTCAGTGCATCAAGTATAGAATATATGAATTTGCCCAGAGAAGGAACGATTAGAGTGGAACTAAAATTTAAAACTTCATTATTGCGCCCTCTCAAGTTAATTTGTTTCGGTAGATTTGAAAACAATATTGAGGTGGACCAAAACCGTAATGTTATCATTGATTACTAATGGATACTATTCAAATATCAAAAGTTATGAATAAATATTCATTTTTTGGAAATAAATTTTGCGGTGTATATCCAATTGATTGTGTCCCCCAATATAAAATACAAAGACCCTGTTCATTTATCATAAACACTGACCCATCTTCAGAGCCAGGGTCTCATTGGGTTGCAATTCATCTACCAAAACATGGTTCAATTGAATACTTCGACTCATTCGGTCTAAAGCCACTCAATAATGAAATTTACAATTTTATAAAAATGAATGGAAACAAATTTATTTATAATAATAAACAAATTCAAAGTAATCGTAGTATAACATGTGGAAAGTATAGCATTTTCTTCATATTAAACCGAATTAGAAATATTAGTTATAAATCATTTATATTAAGATTTCGTACAAATAAATGTTTTAATGAGAAATTAATCAAAAAAATGTATACAAAATATATTTCAAAATAAAATTATGGATTAAAACCAAATGGAATCGTATCGATTTTATTTTCACATATGTATCGCTTGTCATCATATGGAGTATGAGAAATTTTATTGATTTTCATAGTATTTAAAATAAATTCTGTACTGACAATACGTCTATTTTGAGAAATTAATATTTCATCATCATTTAAAACTTTATCGTACATTTCATGGTCAATGTATTTCTCAACAACTGCATTTTGCAGACCTTTACATCTTTTAATATTGATACCTGATAAATATTCTATTGAATACAATTTCGCTTTCAAACCAATAAATTGATAAATTATTTTTCCACAACTTTCATCTTTTAAATAACCAATTTTTTTCTTATATTTATTTGAATACAAATGATTGTTCTCATTATAATTAGACAAATCTAAAAATTGTTTATATAATTTAAAATCATCAAAGATATTCTCAGCGTAGATCAAGAAAAGAAATGAATCAGTGTCCGTATAACAAAGACTTATATTATCTTTGTATATATTTTTGAATAGAAAATAATAATAGCTATACATTAAGCATTTTGATATTTCTAATACACTAAATCCTATGAATATTGGTTTATTCAATGATATAATGGCTCTTCTCATTTTGATCAAGGCTTTATTTTTATCAATAATCCTAAATTCTTCGAAAAGAGGGCGTTTCAAATAATTTTTGGCTTGCCTTTGATTTAATACTAATTTTATGTTGATATGTCTCCTAGTATTTTCACAAGATTTCCCGAATATAGCATTATTCAAAAGTTTCAATAGGTCTTGATCAAATTTATTCTTGGCTTTTTCCCTCAATTTTGTATTCAAAGAAATATAAGATTCTAACCATTTTGACTGCTTAAACGCTAATACTTTATATACTTTTGTCAATTTTAGGCCTAATTCTAAGCATAATTTTAGATTACGAAAATGCAAAACATAACGATTTTTATCATAAAAATCCAAAATTAATTTTTCTGTAGGAATATATTTAATGCCCTGACAATTTAAAGCGTTTATCAAATTTTTTTGATACAGTGAAAGCTCTTCGTATTTGACTTTTCTCTTAACAGGGCATAAAGGAAAATCACGATGTAAGTTATGTAAATTCGATGGATACTCAAGATCAACTTCGAGAATAAATCCATTACATCCATGTACATCAATAGTTTCCCAATCAATTCCATTCATTTCTGTTTCATTCAACCAATGAAATCCATTAAGAGGTAGGGGTTCACTTAATGCATAGCCATAAAGATTGTTGCCTTGAAATAGAGATAAATTATCAATAAAATTATGAAATATTGTTATATAAACGGTTAAAATCAGAGATGTCGAGGGGGTCTAGCCCGGACTACCCCCTCCCCCCTGTGAAATTTTTGTCGGCAGTAGCTATACCCCCCCTCAAGAGAAAATGGGAACAATGGCGCCGAAGGAACTAAATGTATACAAATTCTTGCAGAATTTGCTGAAAATTGAATTGTTTTGAATTCTTGCGTAATTAAGCTAGATTCCATTGAATTATGGCGAAAATAGCCTAAAACAGGGTAAAACTTGAGGAAAATTGTCCGCCATTTTGGTTCGGGCTAGATTCCCTTCCCCCCTCCCCCCAACGCCAAAAATATGGCGAAATCCGCAATTTTGCCCGGCTGGACCCCCCTCCTAGGCTTGACCAAATAGTTTAACCCCACCCCTTGACGTCGAGGACCTTCGACATCCCTGGTTAAAATAATACATTTATAAGTAACTTTAAGATCACTTCTAATAAATCACATTTGAACTTACAGTCGAAATGCATTATATATTTCGATTCTTCCTTTGGATTGTATTTTTCTTTCATGTGAATATTATTTGCTGTTACCAATCGTTTACTGCACTGTGAAATACCACCTCTCAAATTCTTTTCTATAAATAGGTACATATCGATATCAATTAATAATTCTATTTCAATTCTTGTGAGCTTGAGCATTGAATTCCAGCTTAAGCTTGGGATTGAAAAATAATAACAAGGATCAAGCCCATAAATTTCCATTGTTTTGTTTCTGAATGCTGTAAAAACGTCAGCTAGTAGTGCTGTATCAAGTAAGACATATATATTGTGAAAGTCTCGTAATGTAATACATTTAAATTTCTTCCAAATATAGATTGCGTTCTTATACTTTTTTTCACTGATTTCTGAATATTTTAATGATGAATAAAATTTATCTTTAGTTGGCAAAGAGTTTTCATTAAATCTATCGAAACTATTCATATATTCATAGGGGTATGCTGATTTATCTATCAATATATTTAATGTTTTATCACTTAGATTGCCATATTTTTGTTCAAATATTCGTTTTGTAATTGAAAAACTGTCTATTCCAGAATTTCTTAAATTTTGAACTAGAGAATCCAAAGATGTAGATAAAAATTGATAGCTATCTAAAAATTTTATATTATCTAACTGGAAACTTAAAAATTTTTCCCAAGTCTTAGGTAAAACTTTGCATTTTTTGAAATAGTGGTCATCTAATTCTCTGAGTATAAGACTCGAATCAAAATTTTTTAAATTATGAATTAAAACTGGTATTTGCTTGGGAGACTTATAATTTAAATTGCAAATCAAATGTGCAGGACCTTGAAATTTTCCACTTAAGTGACAATGATCCCTAACTTTTATATCAAATTTAGTTATAATTTTACTACATATATGGCAAATATCATTTAATTTATAGAGATATGTTTCTTCATCACTCAATTTTTTCATGGGGGCTACTATATTTAATATTATGAGTAAATTTTCAGTAGCACAAAATAAAGATTTCAAAAAATTTTTAATGCAATTTTGGCCATTATATGTTTTAGAATATAGAATATCATTATCTTTATCGACAATAATGAAACTATATCCACAAGGTGAGTGTTCCTGATATTTTTGAGATTTTGTTGAGATAAGGCTGATTTTCTTCTCAATTATCGACTCAAAATCGCAGTATATGATGAACGGATGAACTTAAATATAATAACAAATATTAAATTGTGATTATCATGTATATTGGAGCTATTTTGGATAAGCAGGGTTCAGGGATCTTCAAGGTCCAAAATCTCAAGGGGGAAAAACGCAGGGATGTCGCATGTCCAAAATTACGGGGGGGGGGGGTCATAAAATATTTTTGAGGCGAGGGTGTCGAGCCTCGATTCAATACCATAGTGTTATTCCGAGCTAGACGCTATTAGCGATACTTTATATCAAATTATGATTCAAATTAATTATACCGATTTGATGTTGATAATCTGTGAATTTCATTATATTCGAATCAATTGGCATCTTAATTTTTGCTGGTTTATTCACAACACATATATCATTATGATCAATTAGTTTCAAATTGGAACTGAATGCTTGTAAGCAATTTCTACAATAA
>JAQIXY010000115.1:0-11962 GCA_034699165.1 Adoristes ovatus | reverse complement strand
TCTAAAAGTAATAGAGATAATACCTGTTTATTGCACAGAACTTATTGGAAAGGAGTTGTGTTTACTATCGATTAACTTGTTAGTAGTGTTGGTTCATATATCAAATCTGAACTTGCTAATTAGCAACAATCATAAATCTGGGTCATATTTGTGTCATTTATTCATTTCTTGAGACAAAAATACAACAAATTGATTTAAATTTTATTTTGTATCTATAATTCCTAAAAACAATAGTCTTTGCTGGACTCTTGCATAGGCATGGGTCAATTTTTAGTATATATTTTTATAGAACAAGAGAATTTGTGGACATTTTTCTAGTTTCCCACGTATTTATAGTCCAAAGATTAAAATGATGAAACACTATGTGATTCTTATTTAACGTCAGTAGTACCATTTTGCTAGCTTCCCGTCAGGCTGGCAGTGCATAAAAATGCATAATGTTAAACCTATGGTAAAAACATGAAAACATTGTTTTAACAAATTATTAGTCAATGATAAACTTATGTAAAAAAGTATTTGATTCATCAGTTTTCTAATCAACTCAAATGTATTTTGCTTTCATATATTACTTGAAATTAAGGACGAAATTTGATACTAAACTAATTGTAGTGCTCTTCTAATTATATTAAGTATTTTATTTCATATTGTTTCTAAGGAATAGGCTCTTGATTTTAACTATAGGATATTAGCTTATGGCCTTATGGTAATAATGCAGTGTACTCAAAATGCATAATGCTAAACCTATGGTTAAATAACTAATTTAAGAAAATTTTGACAAAATATTAAACCGATGGTCCAAATTAAATAGCACAATATTAGCTGAAATCTTTGTTTCAAGCAATGATTTAAACGATAGTTCGTATTGTTTTTGATGAACCCATATCTCAATTTGTTCAGACAGACATTATAATTAGAGAAAAATAAACACAACTTCAAAACTTATTATTACTCCAAAAGTCAGATAATATTTGATAGTTTTCAAATTTCCTATTAATTAAATCAATTCAATTACACATAAATCATAAAAGTAATTACACATTGTGTGCAATATATGCAATACTTTTGATGACTAATATTCTATAGTTATGCATTTAATCAACAAATGCTAACAACTATTGATCAATTCAAATAATGGACAGCGAAATTTCTATGAATGAAATTATTTCTTTGAATTAACAATTAATCAGGGAATTTACACATATTCCTCCTATCTCTGTTTTCTGTTTATTCTTGTGTAATATTAAAATTTTGATAGTTTTTCAAATTTTATGATTTTTCAATACATCTAAAACATTGGACTAAACAATACAAAAAAATTCCCAACTCTGCCTGTATAGGAAACAATGAAGAAAACGACTTTAAATATTAATTAATTAATAGGATATTGTTTATGAAAATACTCGAGTAACTTAATTATGTTTTATATTTCCAGGACTCAATTATTTGTAGTTTTGATAGTTTATTTAATGCATTGATTGCCCATTCAGTTATGTTTGTCTCAAATGTGTTAATTGTTTGCATTCACTCAATGACTCACAGGAATCTGGGTTTTTGAATCAATTACACCAAAATTCAAATACAATCGTTTTATTGGTTTAAATCAAATCAAATAAAATCTCTTCAGTCGTTTGAATCAAAATCAGTCGAAAACTTTTCAATTTATGACAATTATGTACAAAAGACAATATTTGAAATAGTAAAATTTTTGTGGCATTGGTTTCATCAAAAATCTGGATTTTCAGTTCAATTAATCCTGACATCTGTTTCAATCCATTCATTCGACAATTGATATCATTTTCATCAATACTTCCGTCAAAACTGACTTCAAATGAGTTAAATGTATTTTTATATTTATTAATAAATATTTCAAATCTATTCGATACTTCATTACTGTAACTAAAGTTGATTTTAGATAACTTATTTATTGAGATATAATTCTCTACTTTTAGATCACTTGATAAATAAATTATGATTTCATCAAAATTTGGACAGAAATTCAGTTTTGTTTCCAATACTTTATATAATTAGTATTGAGTTTTAATTCTCTTTAAATTTGTGACAATTTTCTCGGAAATCTTTTCCAAACTTTTTTCACTCAATCCATTAAAATTGCATACAATTGCTGTTAAATAATAACAGAATATTTATTAAACAAATCCAGTATTTTTGTTAAAGTTTCTATACTTATAGTAATAGATTTAAATCACAATTGAAATTATGTTTTGACACTTTTTCACTATTGACTTAAACACTTTTATAGATTTACTTATATTCAAAAGTTTTGCCATTAAATTCTTGTCAATAAATAATTTGTATTGATTTATGAAAACATTTCTCTTCCAATGCTTTGATAGACATTCAAAACTTAAATGAGAGATAACTTAATAAATGAGTGCATAAGTCGTCACCAAATCTGTCTTTACTATAGATTTGAGACATATTTTCACAATTAATTTGAAATATTATTTAATACAAAACAAAACAAAAACTAATATTCAATTCACAAAAAGATGACTGAATGATAACATAAATTCGAATAAATTTTTTCAGAACATAAAATCAAATAATGTTTTAATAATTGAAAACATTTTCTTTTAGAACAGACTTTTTATATAACTATTTACTGAATAACTGAATAAACACTTATTTAATGAATAATATATAAAATATTTTATTCCACAGTCGTCATGACTGAACTCAATCTTTTAGTTTAACTAAAATGATATGAAATTATTCATTACACAATATTAATACACAATTTTATGCTTAGAAGTAAAGAATAAATTAAGACAATATAATTTTTAAAATTAAATTCGTGTGATTTATAAATACGGAATAATTATATTTAAAACACAGCAATTTATACAGAAAAACCTCTCATTTGTGAACCCGTCTGGTCTAGCAATCCATGTTCATTAATAAGAGATTTTCACAATTGGAGCCTCATTAAAGCCTAAACAAATGATTAATGTAAAGAGGCACAAGATTTCAGAGGATAGTCTAACGTAGAATAGAAGTAGAAAAAACTTATAAAATAATTCAAAAATTTCGAAAAAAGTCGAAGAATTATAAAATTTGCGAGAACGTGTCATTTGTGCCAAATTATATTAAAATTGGTCTCTTAAGAGTTATCCTCTTGATATCCTTGCAAAATATTCTGCAAATCAGCATTATACCTTTCCCTGTACCCCCTGTCAATCCGAAAAATATGTGCCACTTGTGATTCCGAATCGATGTTTTTTGAAAACACTAACTATTAACATAAAATATTTACTTATCAACAGTGATGGTGTAGGCTAATGCGCAAGGTCAAAAACTTCAGTAGGGGTCGAATTTAGAACCTCAATAGAAAAATTAGAAAATAGCAAAGGGGAGCTGAAGTGCCTTTATCCCTTCTGTGTTTTGAGAGATATTTATAAAACTACTAGTCTATTCCCCTCTCTGACTCCTGCAATCGATGTAATGTTGGAGAAAGGTTAAGAGGAGGTGGTGCAGAGTTTAGCGTAATGTCAGAAAATATTTAACAGGGAATAACAGGGTGTATTTTAATAGTTGGGTAAAATAACCAACTTATCTATCACTGATAAATAAGACATTTAAATGAAAAATTAGTAATTTTCAATAATTTAGTTTCTGAAATGGGGGTTAATTATCGCTTTTGAGTTTCTGCCAATACTGAAAAGGACTGTAAAAATGCGTTCATTACAGAATTCAGAGGTTTTCACAAATTAGAGGTTAATTTTAATTGGGTTTCAATGTAATTGAACTTGGACCCAGTATAACCGTTCAGATATTGGAGGTTTTCACTAATCAGAGGTCTCACAAATGAGTGGTTTAAATGTATATACAACACAACCCGGGGATACATTATGCAAAGCTCAGTATGCTGTAATGTATCTATCGTCACAGTGACTGACGTAATGCTAATGTAAACTAGTTTTGTATAGAATCTTGTTTTCGACGCAAGTCTGTAGAATAAAAATAGTTTCTATTCTGATGAATCATCATGTTTAAAAAGGAAATTGAAGCATTTAATTCACATCAGTAGGCCTTTATAGTGTTATTTTCATCTGGTATTCATATGATTGCGTAAATTGTCTCTCAAAACATATTCGGTGTTATACTCTATATTATTCTATCTTATTATTATAAAAATTTTAAAATGTGAAACTCATAAATTTATTTAAGTCTCAATAATCTTGCTTAAATTCAATATCTGAGAACCACTGTTCATAAAATAGGTACATATAAAATAGAAGTAAGGTTCACCCAATTAAATAAACTTGTGCATATATTTTATAATAAATAAAATATTAGGGTTCAAAATCAAAGATAAATTACACAATGAGCATATCAAGTTTATTGTTATTAAGTTTTCATCAGTGATGAAGGAATACCTCCCCCCATGAGAGAGAAAAGGGGAGCTCAGTAGCCCAGTGGTCAGCGTGCTGGCCCATAGGGTGAAGGAACGTGGGTTCAATCCCAGCCAGTGACTCAAAAATTTATTTGCGAGTAATATGGCATTTATCGAAAGATAAATTATTTAGAGCTCTTGAAAATGCTTAATTTAATTACCTATTAACTCGGACTCTTTGGAAATCAGCTTCTTCAGTTGAAAGAACTCCGAGGATAAATAATAAGATTCATTTTCATTTTTTTCATTTCATTTTTCAAAAACTGGAAAATATTTACTAAAATTAAGCTAATTTTTGCTAAAATTGATGTATTTTGCTGTATTATTGCCTAATTAGGCTAAATTAAGCTAAATACTGTTAAATCCTTGCAGAAATAGCCTAAAAACGATAAAAAGTCCCCAAAAAAATCCCCTGGACCCCCCTCTTGAAAATCGTACAAAGTCAACCATTTTATCTCCTGGACCTCCCTGGCATCGAGTACCTTGGGCATCACTGGTTTTTATAGAATATTTGTGATTTGTTATTTTATCAATTTGGATTAGTATTTTTAATTGAATTAATTTTGTGATTACTTACAAACCATTCAATAAACAATTCATAGCATTTTCAAATGACTTCAAACTATTCTTAAATTTATTAACAAATACTTCGAATCTATACGTATCTTCATTACTGTATCTAGAATAAATTTCCGATAACTTATTAAATGAGATATAATTCTCTACTTTTAGATCACTTAATGAGTGAATCATGATTTCATCTGAATTTGAACATAATTTTAGTTTAGTTTCCAATACTTTATAGAAATAGTTTTGAGTTTTAATTGGAGAAGGGAGAAGGGTTAAATTTGTGACAAAATTTCTCGAAAATATTTTCTAAACTTTTTTCACTCAATCCATTAAAATTGCATTCAATTTCTGTTAAATAATATAAATATTTAATAAACTAATATTTTAGTCAGAGTTTTCATCCCAATTGATTTTAATGACAATTGACTCAAACTCTTTCATAGATTAGTTTAAATTTAGTAGATTTGTCATTGAATTCTTGAGAATAAAATGTTTTTATAATTTCATGAAAACATTTCTCTTCAACTGATTTGATATGTTAAATATTAGTCATCTTATAATTTGCAAATATGAAATATTTTTCAGAATTTTCCCACAACATTGATGCAAAATCGGGGAATCGATTTAAGTCAAGTTTTTAAAATTCATTCAAATTTCAGATTTATCTAAATTTCCATCTATTTTTATTGATTGATAAAATTTTAATACAATTTGAATATTCTTAAATTTTTTTTCACAAATAAATGAAATTTTCGAAATTAAATTTTGATTGAACTATTGAATTATTTTATAGAAAGTCTAAATATTAATCTTGAATTTTTCATTGATGAGCATTTATTTGTAATTATATCAATTGTGTGCGTGTCTGATGTCGCGCTCAATTGAATTCATTTCAGTGGTGATAAATCGAATTGTGTTATTGAGTTGTTCAATGAGACTATTAATACGTATCACTCTATGAATTTTAGAAACTTTTTGAGTTATAATATTTATGATAATAAATTCTTACGATTTGTGGAGTAAATCATTTTCTTCAGTTGAATAGATTAATTCGTTATATTCAGGATCGTCAACCCTTTCAATTTCATTTGTAATGAAAGTTAGAACATTTCTATATTCATCAAGCTTAGATTCGTATCGATCATTCCTAAATAATTTAATTATTAAGAATATATATTGATTAAAATATCTGAATTACATTATATTGAATGTAGCATAGTGAACATTGTTATATCCTTTGACTCGTTTTTGCCATTTTATATTGCTACCAAATATTCCTTCAATTGTACTCGCATTTTCTAAAGAGAATTTTGATATATTAAAGTTTGATAAAAAATGAAGTACCTTGATACGGGCGTTTAATAGTATCTGGAGCAGTAGAGAAACGTTTGAATTCAATGTTTGAATTCTCATTTGAAGACATTCTCAGAATACTATAAAATGAGTATAAAATAATTTGAATTTATACAAATTTTGAAGGATAATTTAATGATAAAAATAAAATATTATTTTGAAATAAAAATTAAAATTTTATTTTGATATATAATTAATTTTAATATTATATCAGTGATAACCAAGCTCCTGAACACCAGTGAAAGCTCTACAAGAATGATCAGTGGCAAATTTTGTTTGATTTTTAAAGAGAGGGATATATGCATTTTTTCACATTTTCAAGGTATAACGTTTCAGGATAATTCTGCTTGAATTCAACAAAACTTATGAAAAAATTCAAAATAATTCATCGATTTGGTACAATAATTTGCTTTGCTTTTAGAAATATTTTGTATTATCGATCAGTTTAGTAACAATTGCAAGTTATTCAGATTTTCAAGTATGCAAGTATGTGGAGTAGGGGGTCATTATAAAAATTTTCAACAGTGATTGAGTGATATGGGTTAGAGCCTCCCCCACTTGGGCATCACTGATAATTACACAAGATTGTCTATCTTTTTGTCCCTATTCTATTTTATTGAGAAAAATAGTTATTGAAAAAACTAGTCCATCGAAAAAATAATCAGTTCATTTGTTGAGCTTAATTAACCATTCATTAAATTTTTTAATTAATTGAGATATCTTAAAATTTTAAAATAAATAAAATAATTAAGAATTATCAATGAAAAGGCTGAAAAATTATGAATTTTAAACAGTACTGAATAGTAATATAGTTATAGTAATAGTAATGAGTTATACGTACATTATAATTTTGAAAATTATTTGTATTGTTATTATCCAACAATTTATATAACTGAAATCTATAATCACCAATTAATTGTATCGGATATCTAATCTGTTATAATTGTGTATACAGTCTATATTCTTTAATACCAGGTGCTTGTTGGCACGATTACCTCCGACATCCCTGCTAATAGTATTTTTCGTCTCTTTCAATTGAAATTAATAATTAAGAATTTACCCACTTTGCAATACAATGTATATCACATCACCAATTGATAAATTTAAGGAAAATATATCGTTTTATTCGATTTATCATTTAATTATTATGCCGGCTTTCAAAGAAATGGGTATTATGTATTCGATTGCACACACCCACACCACTTCTATATTATAAACGATAGATACCCAATAAGGTTTTTATTATCAACGGTAAATACACAGTAAGATCTTTATTATCAACGCTAAATACCTGATCTGGTCTTTATTATTAATGGTCAATACAAAATCTGGTCTTTATATACCTCGAGGTACCTTCTATATAATCAATTGGAAGGCGAAGTACTTTACTTATTATCAACTGGAGGAAATCCTTAAATGAATATAATCCAACCAAAATTAATTGCGAGATTTCGCGCTGCAAAATCAAGGAATTAATTTCTTTATTGATAATTCTGAACCTTAATCAAAATAAAATTTAATAGATTAGATATCCGATACAAATATTACTGGATTAGATTTTTGTCTATTATAAAAATTATCGAATATTATCTTTACAGATAATTTAATTTAAAACTAATTTGCAAAACTCTTAAGCGGGTATAACGATATTAATGTTCAGTCTTGTTTTTTCAATTAGACTATTTAAAATTTCTAATTTATATGATATTTTGAAACAAGTTTTATGACATTTAGATAAATTATTTCTGTCATTATTGCAATAAAAAATTCACTCTTTATCAACAGTCAAGTATGTGTTCAAGGAGATAATTAAACTAAGTAAAAAATAAATCAATATTGCAAATTTATTGAGATAACTTGTCAAGGTTTCGAATTTTGTTTACTTAATGTAATATAAATAAGTAAATGATAAGGGAATACATTCTATACCAGTGATGCCCAAGGGGGGGTCCAGGCCAGAATACCCCCCTGGCAAAAATATTTATAATCGCCTACCCCTCCCCCAAGAGAAGAGCAGTACCCCCCCCCCATCAAGAGAGAAAAAACTCGAAATAATAGCGCCCAAGGCGCCATTTTTGCCAAATTTTACAAAAATTTTGCTAAAATTATCATGCATTATTATTAGATTATTATTAATTTTGCAGGTCATTATTTATTTTTGAATTTCATATCTTATCTAATTAAATGCTATCATAAATAAAACTGAAAATTAAAAATTTAAAAATCACATTTTATACCTGTTTTAAAAAGAAAAATATATCGAAACTTTGAACCTCTCCTTTTTATAACCTGATTATTTCATTAATCCAATAGAGAACACTTAAATATTTAACAAGTTTGTTATAAATAATGAATTTAAATTTTCACAAGCATTTAATTTTATATTAGTATTCGAATTAGCTAGTATGAATTTATTTCCAAATATATATATAAATTAATTCATAAATGATATGTCTATTCTGTCAAACTCTATAGACATCTCCGTAGATATACGGCGTATATGTTTTCAACAGATTGATGACACCTGTGATGATGAGCCAGGTACCCAAATGCGAAAAGCTTCATATGATGTGTTCGCTTCACAAATAATTACCTCGACAACAAAAGTATTAGAGACTGATAAAATAGTTGTTGGGCAACATGCGACTACTGTTGAAAGCGGAATGCCACAACTGATTAAATTGATAAATGAACCACAAAATATCAACGAATTGTGTCCTGAGGTGTTTCAGATAATAATTGCTAATTATTTAAAGTCAAACAATTGGCGTAAATTAGTTTCGTTACGTCTTGTATGTAAGTATTGGTGCTCTAATATTGACTCATACCTGGCCTCAAGACATGGTTTCCAATATAACGGTCGAGTGACTAAGGGATCACAGCCTCAGATAATCAATTACTATGAGTTAAACGGAATGCTTAGGTTTTACCCAAACCTGCGACAACTGATTGTTAAGAATTTCACGGTTACTGATCATTTAGTGGCAATATTGCAACAAAATGTCCCGAAATTGGAGCGGCTATCGCTATACGGGTGCTGTAATCTCAGTTGGAAAGGGATCACTATCCTGTCAGTTCGGTTTTCCCAATTGAAATTCATAGACATCTCTAATTGCGATTTAGATGAAAATCGGTGAGTATTTCGTGGTTTTCGTGGTAAACCAGTGATACTCAAGGGTGGTTCAGGTCGACTTACACCCCCCAATGGAGAAAATATTTATTCTAATATGTATTCTGTTGTATTATTGCATAATTAGGCTAAATTAAGTTTTATTCATTATATTAGTATAGCTATAGCCTAAAAACAAAGTAAAAGTCCCATTCTGGAACCCTAGTCAATCACCAAAAACACACCCCCTGAAGTCGAGGACCTTGGAAATTACTGTGTTTAAGGACTACATTAAGCCAATATGTTCAATTATTGCATAATTTTTGCATATTCAAGCAAATTTAGTATGATTAAGTAATAATTCAACATAATATATCAATTTTTAGAAAATATTCAATAAATTTCAACAATTACTAGACTAATGATTTTAGAGATTTTTAAATATTTTATGAAATTTCTTATTTTAAATTAAAATTTCAAATTTTTATATTTTTCGTCATTTAGTTTAAGTATTTTGTGCGAAAATCTACAAAATCTTAAGGTATTAAACGCTATAAACCCAGGCCGAGAGATAACCGGATTATGTTTGTCCAAACTCGGTCCACATATACAGGACATATGGATAGGACTGAATCATCTGTCAGATGTGAATCCAGCATTGAATGCCCTCATTTCAGGACATGGGAAAAATTTAAAACACTTCGGACTTATTGTTGCCAATTATCAGAAGACGGATTGGAGTTTAATCACAGACAATATGAAACACTTGAAGAGTTTAAAATTGACTTTTGTCTCATATCGTTCCGGTTCACTTCAACTGCTGGCAAAGTTAAAAAGTCTGGAGTTTCTGGTATTGGCAGAAGACTCACGAAATGAGTCCGAGTCTGTATTAACTGATTATTCACTTATTCCAGTTATAAAAGGTTGCACTAAATTGCAATCAATTGCGATAGCTGGCACAAAACTTAACACCTGTAGATTCACACACCTGTCAATTGGGCTTATACCTCGATTCTGTACACAAATGGAACAGATTCGATTTCTGAACGCCCACAATATAACTGATGAAACTCTCGTAGAATTTATCAAAATTCCATCATTAATTGTATTGCATTTATCGTTAATGAATGCGATCACAACACAGGGGATCATTGATTTCGTTAAAAAATCACCTAAAGTTCGTAATATTCGAGTCAGTGACTGTCCCAATGTAACCGAATCACTGATCGATTCACTGAAAGAAGTGGCCATTAATAGAAAAGACGATAGGATTAAAGTATCTCTAGAAGGAATGGTTGTGGAAAATGATTTAAAATCATTGCCAAACAATTTAACGATTGTGACAAAACCAAAAGCTAAAAATAATTGATATTTGTTAAAAATTTGATTAAAAATTTTTACATTTAATTTAACATTTGTTAATAAAAATATTTGAGAATTGTAAATATTAGTCAAGATATCTAAGGATGAATAACAATATAATTTCATTTCACAAAAGTTGTTAAGACTGATTGTCTGAACGAAATTTGTGTTGTTGTTTTATTTTCATCACTTAAATTAATTGTATGAGAAAATAATTCTCTTATTTGGCTTTGAATAACAAAATAAAAGCTTTTTTTATACATAGTCATCAACGGATGTCGAAGGGGAGGGGGAGGGGGATATCATTATATTGTTAATAGTGTAACAATGTCAATAGTCTGAAAATTATTAGGGCTTGATACATTAGTTGACAGGTACTGATACACAGGAGAAAGCATGGTTTATAATGGTGCTAATTACTTTGCAACAATTCATATTGCTTGATTAAGGAAAGAGGAGTAAAAATATAATTAATAATATGAACTTTTGGTCTATGCAATACCTCCAATGCTTTCGTTGAATAATACCCCCTGTCGTCAGTCTTTCCTCAAGCCTGCTATTCATAAGATTATTTTTCTCAACAAAAAGCATATTTTCATTTATTGAGTCTTAATAATTTGTTAAAACATTCTCAAAGAGATTAAATATTTGAGTTTAATATTTGAATTCTTATCCATTTCTTATCCTATTTTTCATATTTTAAAATTCTCTTTAAGTGACATTTAAGTCGTGGATTAAATTTGAAAGTATATGAAAATCAAATAATGAACTGGAAGAACATGTTTTATGCAAATAGTGATTATTTCTTCACTAAAGTTATCAAATATAAGTAGATAGGCTGCCCTTATAGGTACGCGCATGCGCAGTAAATATTAAACAATAGACGTCACACGCTTGATGAGAGGGATGCTCTCTTGAAAAGACAGCGTCCTTGTAATACGTGCTAATTATAGAACTTTGTATCGTTGATTATGATGACGTCACAAATTATCAGCCCTTTTGGGCTATATAATGCCCACAAAATTATATTCATTAATGAGGGGCGTCATTCCTCCGTTATCACTTGGCGACGCTATAAATGCCAAGTACCATTATTATGATAGTTGCTTATATGGGGAGGGCGTTACTCTCCCTGGTCTCACTCAGCAACGCTA
>JAQIXY010000114.1:0-11973 GCA_034699165.1 Adoristes ovatus | reverse complement strand
GTAATTTATTTATTTAAATATTCATTAAAACCGGAATATTGTGTACATATATTCTGTAGTATTCTTATAGAATAAGAATTTGCAATATTTAAGCCGTCAATTCTCAGTCTTATTATATGAACGGAATCTCAAAGAATATATAAATACATGTATATAAGACTTAAAATTTTGTTTTTAATCCACTGATAAGTATATTCTGTACTCGACTTGTATTGAATGGAAAGACCTTTATTGGAAAGACTTCCTTAAGATAATGATTGCTTTTAGTAACAATTGATTTGTTTGGCTATTATTCGTTGAATTTCTCGTCAGTTTTTGTGTCTCATATAATATAGTTTTTTGTCTTAATATAAAATATATTATATTTTTGAAGCTTATTATTTAGTGTTTCCAATCGATAATCAGCTTTTCTTTGGCGAAACAACACTACTTTAGTCTCTAATAATAATTTGTTTTTAGCCTAAAACCAGACGACAGTATTCTGTAATACTATAGTATTATATCAAACATTGTATATAATGAAGAGTAGTTTCAGAAACAAAGGCGAAAAAATATATATATTACTTATATGTATTACCGCTTATTAATTATTATCGAATAAGTTATTAGAGAAGAATTGCTTCTTTCCAGTTGTCAAACATTGCATTCCCTCTCAAAGAGCACTAATAAATGAATCGCAAGTTTGAAAAATTATAATTTACTTTGAAGACTAACGTTCTTTTATATATTCTGTGCAATATTGCTTTTAGAGTCACAGAATATTGTTTAACACTATTCAGTCATAATTTTTTAAATTTTGTATACTTAAGAATGAACTTATTTAATATGTATTATGTGTTGAATAAGCGTAAAATTTTCTCTAATGTTCTCTGATTTTAATTCATTTTCATTTCAACACTGGTTTGCATCACATTATTCATTAAAGTCTATGTGTCATCAAAAAAAAAGAAAAAATCTTATTTTCTTTAGCTTTTAATTGAATTGAATCGAAAAGAGTGAACAGAGAATAAGATGATTAGAGTTAAAAGTATTGCTTAATTTTATATACCATCAAAACTAATCGAATTATTCTATTATTTTTTTAAAAACTACTTTTATATTATAGTTTAAGAATAATATTTGGCTACTTTTATACTAAACTTGATTACCAAACTCTATGCGAGAGATAATTAGGACTAAATTCTAAACCTTATTAGTTCTCCAGACTATGAGAGTGTAATTTGTTGTCTGTAGTGCTTAATAGAGTTCATCACTTCATTAAATTTTTGATGAATTTTTTTCTCTCTCTTTATTTGACTATTCCTTAACATTGTTTGCATCACTAATAGCTAAGCTCTGCAATATAACTAGCCTTGCATGAGACCCAGGGTATATTATTATTCAATTAATTAACAGATAATTTTTATAGACTAATGGTTAGCTTTATTCCAGAAGAATTCAATTATTAACATTCGACAAGATTTTCACAGAATATTCTTTTAAAAACAATTTTCTATCTGTCATAATATGGTTGACATTATTTTACAATTTGTCAGAGCTTGAAGTCAGCAAAGTATTCTGGACTCTACACAAGCCTCTGGGCATCTCTTGATTGTGTTAATCAAAAATATACTTCTAATTATATTGTATGCATTGAAATAATTTTTGCTGGCTTATTATTTTGTGGCGGAAATAATATGAATACTAATAAAAAATTCAATTTATTCATTATTTTCAGGTCATTCCTATTCCCAGAACACAAACATTACTGACATATAGACTCTACAAATATTAATACATAAATAATAGATTAATATTAATATTTTGCGTTTAAGTAATTTAATTATACGGAGAAAAATTATATTTTCATAAAATAAATTTCTAAAAATTTTATATTTAATGAAGAAAAATATAATTAAAATCATAGATTTTAATTTTTTTATTCCTTTTCATTGATTACATAAAATTTTAATTAGTATTCTATCAAAAAAGTTTAGTCAACAGATTCACTGATCGATTGAGAATTTTTAAAAACTGAGAATTTGTTGCTCTCTTTTCTTACTCTTCTTTTTAATTTTCAATATAAGAGTAAAAGCTTTGGCCTAAAAATACTAATAAAGTGCAGAACTGATACAACTTATGTGTTCGCTTCATGTTTTCCCTACATTCAAGTCATTGAATAGAATGTTGTGGCGGAACCATTAGAACCATTACTTCTCATTTGCTATGTTTTCTAATATAATGGTTGAACAGAAAATAGAGAACAAAAAAAAGGTTTTGGATTTTCTATTAAAATTTAGAGAAGACGTCACTTATTATAGTGGATAGAGTGAGGAACGAGTGTGTGAGGACTCTATTTCCTCTTTTCATACAAATTGTGGATATATTGGAACCACCAAATCATGAGAGCACAAGAAGGAGAGAGAGTAATACACTTGAAAGCATCTCTCAGATGAATGAGAGCTGGGATTTAATCTGTTTTCTATACTATAATACATACCAGCGCTCAACTAATATACTGTAGAATAAATTGAACGCTATATACAGTATATTCTGTGAAATGTTCTTGTTTTTATTCCATAAGAATGAAATGAAAATAATATAACGAAATATAATTTTATTCATTTGTTTTTACAATATATGAAATACAATGCAATTTTCACTTTTTGTTTTTCTGTTTCTCTTTCTTTCATATCTATTATTAAATGACTAAAAACGAGAATAATTTAATACTACAATAAATGTATTAGAAATGTAATGGAGTAATGGAAGAATGAAAAACAGGAATAGAAGAACATTTCATTCTATAAGAAAGTTAACTCTGAAAACAGAATGTTTGTACAAAAAAGAGCAAAAGTTTTACTCAACTCTATTACAGTATAGTATACACCGCTCTCTCAATGATATATATTTAGTAGTTTGTTATAAATTATAAACTAAATTATACTTTTATATTCTCGATTATAGCTAAGAGAAAGTGATGTACAATAGGATAGAATAGGAGAACAATAATAGAAGAGTGAAAATACATTATCAGATTTCATATCAGTATTTATTCTCTTCAAAAAGAAAATCGCTTTATTATCATATGTTATGAGAGTTTTTTCTAATGGTTAGGAAGTGTTTCTCAACACAACATCAAAAAAATCTTTTTTATGCTCTCTCTTTGAAAAATTATTCTTCTCTTTTGTTTTGTTTTTGGTTTTATTTTCTCTTCACAACTACATTATCAGTGGGTTTCTGGGTTTGACATATCTGTGAATATTAAACACAACACTCTGTTGTTGTGTTCTTTACTGTTAATCAAAACTATAACTTTTTATTTTTCATGAAATTCAATTACGAATTATAATTCACTCTTATCTCTAGAGTTGGAGCCAAGAGATAGCTTTCAATTTTTCGAGTAAAAATTTTTTTAATTAGAAAATATTGTGTTTCGCTTTGAAACAAAATATTATTTTTAATGAGTTTTTCTTATAATACTAGAAAAAAACTGAATTAAAATTTAGTGATAAAATGACAATTATGTAAATTCTCTGCTCTTGTTTTCTGTAGTCAAACCATATTCAAAACGGATGAGGGTTTGTGTGTGGGGTTGGGAGTGGAGTGTTTGCATGCAATACCAGTGCATTACATATCAATATATGCAAATGAAATCTTGGAAACCAATTGATTTCTAAATTGAGTTTAGAATTACTCACAAATAACCAAGGAAGTATATTGTTTGAAATCTAAAACGCCCTGAAAAATATAAAGGGATGGGTCGACTAACTTGTTTTTGAAGCTCTGGCGCTCCCTTGACTTTTCGTATCTTTTAGTCTTTCCATTCATCCCATCCCTTGATTTTTTTATTTGACATGTAAAAATAGCCCTACACTCCTCTGTATAAGTGGGAATTGGCCCTCACCAAACTTAGATTATTCGATTTCATAATTTCACTGATTAATCGATAAACAAAATGAGTGAAAAGTGAACTAAAGAACTAAAAGAAAAGAAAAACCATTTCAAACACATTATGAGCTAATCAGTGGTTTTGTAGACATTTAATTGACACTCAAAACAAGACATATCACTAGTAATTAAATATTTTGATCCAAAAGATCTAAACATTTCTATGGATTTAATTAAATTCAATTAAAATGATTATTTCTTTTTCAGTTTTTAATTAGTTCTCTCATAAAATTTCTTTTTGGAGCTGTTTTTTATGATTATTATGTTGTTTATTACTGACTATGGAATGTCATTAGAGAAATGTTCTCTTCATTTAATTTTTTGTTTGAATACAATTTAAGGAATTCATTGAATATTACAATTAGGGAAGTCATATAGAATTTGAGTATAAACTACATTAAAAAATATTCTCAACTCTTGTTGTATACGAAAATACATAATAATTATAATTATTATTCATAACAGAACTCTTGAGTTAACAAAAATATAATATAATATGTTTTCCGAAAATATATGTTATTTGCAATTAAATAGTGGACCGCATAGAGTGAGAAACCAAAAAATATACCATTCAGTCATTCAATATATTGATAAATGTTTTGCATTTTTTATATATATTTAATTTTATTATAACATTAAAAGTGTTTCTCAAAACACTATATAAAACATATTTATATTTAATGCAATTCTTTTAAATGAATTCTTATTTAAACTCATTAATCAATCAAATTTCAGACACAAAGAAGTTTTTTTCGTTGTATTTAATTGATAACAAACTTATGTTTTGTAAAAATGCATTTTTTCAATGAATTATTTGTTCGTAAATTTTTTTAGAGCTTTGAATTCTGAAGTCCAGTCTTAGAATTCAAGAGTTCATTCATATTTAGTGCCAAAGCCATTAAACGAGAGGAGAATCTGTTCTGAACGGCACTTCTTTCTGAGGCATCAAACCGGTCATCAACTCATTTGACAGAAGGCGTCTGCTCTGTATATACTAAACCGGCACAATCACCATAACAGAGTTGAGCGTCAAATGAGCTTGGTTTATTAGCAATGTATTATCGGCTCATTATCGCATTGTTTTGAGAACTGCATACATATATGGAGTTAATAATAATTATAATAAGCAATTTGTAGTCAGTAGTGAAAGCAATTTCAAAGTTTCTTTTTATGTAAAATTATTGAATCCGAAACACTATTTGTACCCAAAATATTAGCCCCAATACTTTATCATTACAATACAATATCATTAAGAAATTGAGAATAATGTGCAATAATTAGTCCGGGTATATGACTATATGTGAGTTCATTACATTTTACGTTTCATTTGTTGTGAGATTGCATTCATTGCCATCAATGCTGGTTCTGCCAAATTAGTGTCTGCCCTGAGCTCCACTACACTCTCCTGGTGCTCTTCAATGCACTTTCTACTACACACTTTTAACTTAGGCATCACATATATGTGTTATACAATATTTTTCTGTAGTGTTGTTGTTATTATGGAAACATATTTTAAAAATTTTGTAGTAAAACTCCCGGCGGACACAAATATTTGGGACTAAACTTACAGTACAGACAACCAGAAACTAAAAAGAGAGAGCAAAGAGAAAAGCAATCTAAAGGTGGAGTAAAGGCTAAAAACAACATTTTTGTGTATTTCTAAAATAAATTAATAGCGAAAGCGAAAGAAGAAGAAACAAAAATTGAAACAAAAAATTGAATGTTTGACAAAATGGGAATTTTTGATAAAAGTCTAGATTTTTCATTCGATTCTCTAAAAGAAAGCTTTTAATGCATTGATTTTCATTTTTTTACTTTCTGTCAATAGTTTTGATAGTTTTATATTTCCCCGAATTTTTAGTTTCATAAAAATGATTGCAATGCTTGGCCTCTCTCCTCGTCAGTAACGGCTAAAATGCCACTAATGTTTAGTTTGAGTCACATTTGCTGACGACAGACACACATACTCTTTGGTCTTGTTATTCATTCACTCCATGTTCTCAATGTAACTCTCCCTCTACTCCATAGCGTGTGTCCTATTGTTCTTCTGACTGAACTGCATGTGTCCCTCATAGGAAGGGCTACTACAGTCGGTCCTTCTCTACCCAACTGTAATATCTATGCCATACAGTGCACAGCTATGGCTTCAGCTCTACTCTTGTTTTGCAATCCCTGTCCACACAGTCTTCTACTAATACTCTCATTTCATTCAATTTCTATCATTAGTTTTGGCAATGAATTGGCGCTAAAATGTTTGTATTTGGGTATCAAATGGTAGATAAAAATAGTCATCAAATCAATTAAATCTATTTGTCAGTAGAAAAAACTGTGAATTTTGTCTTTTCTCACAACTAATTAAAATAAATATTGCATTCTTTGTATTGCATACATAATATAATTAATATGTAATCCATTAATAATAGAAAGCAATAATTGGAATGAAAGCCAACAGACTTTATTTCCTCTGCCAAAAACCATAACACCATTAGAGTGAATGTATGTCGAAATACTGGTCCAAACAATAGTAAGTCATATACTATTGGAGAGAGAAAATTGTTATGCCTTTACGGGTCTCTTCCCAATGAAGACGAGGCAACAAAAAATAAAAGTTTTATTTCACGCAAAACATTGAACTTTCGCTCTTGAATTCATGAATGCATTTACTTTAATAACATTTAGAAAATGAGCCCAAAAAATGTAATTTTTGTTAGTTTTAAATGAATTTCAAAATATTTTTGTTTTATAAAAATGCATAAAAACTCATAAAAATATTGTAATATTTTATGCCTAAGACTGTGCATAAAAATGAAAACTGTCTTAAAGAATATCTTATTTGACTTTTAGACTTGAATTTTATAGACGTTATAGTCAAGCCTTATATGCTTTAACAGTAATGATAAGAAATGTTAAAAAGTTTTTCGGCTCATTGTTAAACAGAGAGACGAGAACTGACTTTTCTTCAAAGATATATATTTTAAAATATATTAACAATCGGTCTTTGCTTTGCTCTCAGATTGAGAAAAGAAGTGCTTTTACTTTATATATTCCTTGAACTTTAAAAGTAAACTCGAAATAAATTTTAAAATTACAGTTCGTTTGGCCTTTTTTTGCTTAAAGTTAAAAAGTGAAGACAAGAATTACATCAAATGATGCATTTTAGCCAATGCTCTCTTCCCTTAAAGTGCATTAACATTATATAACATTATAAATAATACATACGTTGAATAAACTTTGTTTATAGTCTAAAGTATAGAGAATAGAGAATAGTGTAAAAAAATATCATTTAATATGAATAATACAGTTATTTTAAATTATTCTCCTTTAGGACTATTAGAGACATAGAATTAGAAATAAATTTTTTTCATTCATAAGATGTGATTTTCATAGAATTTCAATTTGTTTATCATTTATCATAGGATTTAGCTTTGAATAAATATTGATAAATAAATTATTTACTAATTTTATTTAATATTAAATATTATTTACAATATATTTGCCTAAAGTTGTTAGAAAAAAGTTGAGAAATACTTTTTATCTCCAATACATTCATGATATCAACAGAAAAAACTTGCTTTGCTTTAAGAGACAGAGAAGACTAAAAGAGCAGAGTATGAGTGAGAGAGAGAGAGTAAGAGAGGAGAAGAGTGAGAGCACAGAGAGAAATAGAGAGAGAATGCCATTCACTCCGAAATAGTAAACTTGAAACAGGTTTTTGATGGCTTTAGTGGTGTTATTTAAATATACTGCAAATGTAGCTTCAGGTCATTCGGCTCTAGAATTTCGATTTTCAAATTTTTTCGCTCTCTTATACTCTAATATCTCTTTCATTATATAAAAGTTTTATCAGTTTTTTAGGTAAAATATAAAACTTTTTAGAAAATATACTTTTAATTGATTTTAATGCAGACGTAATAAAATGTGTTTTTTGGTAATAAAAAGAAAGGAAAGAGTTTTTATTTGTCGGTTGGATTGGTATATATCCGTAATATTTGCTATTAAATTAGGTATAATTGCTGTTTTCTTCAAAGTGCTAACAAACTTATGGGTTGAACCGAATTTATGGCCACAACAAAAGATTTTCTCAGTGATAATCCCCTTTCTTTTGCGCCACTATTTTCAAAAGATTCTCATTTTATTCTTTGAGCAAACAATTTATCATTTTCTTCATTGCTTTGAATTTTATATTAAGTATTCGTTTCTTTATTCTTATCATACGTTCAATACATTAATGATTATTATTATGTTTTTTATTACATATAATAATGAATTTGTTGGATAACTATTATATTCATTAAGATATTCTGTTTATTCTTAGTTTTTTGATTAATTAAAACAATTGATTATTTGCAATATAATAGTCAAAGTATTTTTGTTTTACACTATAAGTATCGCAAATATTTAGTCTCTTATTCTTCCACTTAATTCCAACTATCAATCATTATTAAAACGAATATTTAAATAAAAAAGAATTCTTATTCGAAATTAAAAAATAATAATATTTTTATTCCTTTTGATTAATTTTGTGAACACAATAAATACATCAGAAAAACGATTAAATGAAAAGTAAAGTAGAAAAAAGTGTTAATACATCATAAAATAGTTGATGTCGTGACACAAGACTATTGTTAAGAATTGCCTCTAAATATATAGACATAAAAGCTTATATTTGGCTAAGAATTTATAAGTTGTGTTGAGAACGCAATACTTTGGTATAAAGTTTTTGAGCAAATAATAAAACTGTGTTTAAAAATTTGTTTTTATGTGCATTATATCCAATGTTATAAATAGAACCAATCATTGGCTATAATTCTTGGAAGTGTCAAATCAAGTCTTTATAAAATCCATTACATTCAGAGCAATGTGTTTAACACCAAGAGATTTACTGTCGAACAGCGCTTCAGAAGTTTTTTCTGTGAACTTTTGATTTTGATTTCATACACTTCACAAGAATTTGTTGTTTTTTACACCAAAAACTCTCATTCTATAAAATTTATTTCGTTTTAATCATTAGTTGATTCCACAAAATTCTCACTGAATTTCAGGTCAAAGATGTTAAGAGAAGAGGAGAGAGACCTGAAATTCAATGCTTAACCAAAACATACCTTCAGTTGCAATAAATTTTTATATACTGTATTAACAGAAATATTTCATTAAAATCGGATTAAACTCTTTAATAAAGATTACAGAATCGAAATCCTAAAAAGACAATCGAAGAATATTTATAAACCGGAACATTTTATAAGTTAATAATGTATTAAAAAATAAATTATAATTAGAGCTTATGTTTAAATAATGAGCAAATTCTGTGTTGAACTCAATGAATAATTTCCTTCTGCTCTGTCTTTAACAAAGATATTATTGATTCAGCAATTCTTTAGCCATCAGTTTAAGTCCATATGATTTTGTGTTACATTATTCAAATAAATCTGTCTATTATTGAAATGATCTTAACCGCATGTGCAACACATCGTGGAGTGCACAGGGAGTAAAATGGTGTAAAATGTCTGTCTTGTCTGTCACTTAACCTGAGATCCATTGTTAAGTGCAAACAGGAATAGAGAGTACTCTAACCTCATATTCAGAATTCGGAAGTTTATCACAGAATTTGCATCAAAAAAATTATTCAACCGATTGAATAAAAAGCTTCCCCTTCTCTAACATATTGAATAAACTTATTGTTGATGTTTTGATGTATTACTCCTCTGAATAAATAAAAATAGAAGAAGAAAATGAAACTTTCAAATAAAACCCATTTTGTGTCTCGAATTTCATTGAAAACCCTATTTATTACTCAATGCGTCGCTTCACTCAATGCATTCATTAATTGTCTTCAGTTCTCAAATTCAATTCAATCCATTATTTTTCTCTCTTTATATACCATATTCTCTATTTTGAAACAAATTGTCTAACATTTCGATAGTTTGTATATAAGTTTTTATTTTATTTAAGTTTATATACAATTCTGTTTTGTTAAGATTCTCGAGAGAACTTGTCTTACATTCAAGTGTTTCCAAACTTAATAAAAGTTTGATTTTCTGGAAATTTTTGTATTTATTTATAAGAAAATAAAATATAATTTATATAAAGTTCAAAACCTAAGCTATATATTCCAAAAAAGAAGTTAAATAAATAATATATATCTTATATCTATAGAAGAATATTTCTGGGATTTGTTTGTAAATCATTAGTGGAAAAGGAAGTAAAATATGTGAAAATATATATTTTTAGAAGTTTATAAACTTTTTGGTTTGTTTGAAGACATCATTTAGTTTTGAAAGCAAATAAAGATATTTAAACATTAAATAGAGTCGTAATGAACTTCAGAACTGAATTCTCTTTTTTAATGATAAAAATATATTCTCTGTATATATAGGCTTAGGCTCTGAAGAAAATTCAAATTAATTGTTTCCAGCGGTGTATTGAATGACTTATGAGAGCATTCATTCGATTCCATCTCTAACTCAAAACACAAACTTTACTTTTGAGCTCTATTTTACACACAAATTTTATTTTTCATTAAATTTCTCTTTTCTCTTGTGATTCAATTGGAAACTACTTTATGGCCAAAAAGCTCTTTAAAGCTCTAATAAATATATATTAGTATTTTGTTTCGCAAAAATGTTAAAATGAAATAATAATAATATTATAAAAATAATTCCTTATCTCTAGTAATGAATTACTGATATTGCGATTCATTAAAGAATTTAATATTTTTGATATTATGCATGAATTCATTAGAAATAACTTTTCATAACGTATTGCTAAATATTATATAATTTATTAGATTTTCTTTCGTCAAAATTGTTTGACTGAATTGTTTGTTTCAAAAAATCTATAGAATGAATGACACGATGCAAAAGGGAATGTATGGATAAATGACCATGATTACACCCTCTATAATGTTTTTAATCTAATTTTCACTATAAAAGTGTTGAAATGTGAAGAAATTTTGATTAAATGCTTTAGAATTGATTAAATTTCAAACAAATTTAATTTTACTAAATGTTGTAAAATTACAATATTATTGAATTTGTTGGTTCAGTTAGAAAACGAATTCACACTGTCTTTGATGACATTAGGCATCTCTGATACAAATATTACAAATCCATAATTACATTTGAAAATAATCTTCATTTTTCAAAAGATAGCATTTATATAATCATTAAATGAAAGCCAAAATTGATTTTAATTTATTAAACAATAAATAATAAACAAAATACTACTTAAATATCATTTTGTGTGCAAATGAGTTAAACAAAAGCCTCTTTTAATAGTTATTTACAATTAAATAATTTTCTGCACAAATGAGATAATCTAAACACAAAACTATATATTCATTAAAATAGTTTTGGCCATAAATTTTTGTTAATTAAATGTAAAATAAATGTTGAAAATCAGTGATAAAAATAAAATGAGAGGAAAAAAGTTTTTGTTCTAAAAATCGAGTCTTAAATCACATATCATTAGTGAGAGAATGAGTGGAAAAGTTTTTGAGGGAATTATATAAAGAAATAATGTTAAGAGAAAAGCGAATCACAGTTTTGGTAATCAAAAGAAATATTTGAGTTGATAGGGTCGGCCAACTTTTACTGCCTGTGCCTTTTGTTTGTTGTAGTTGTTGTAATCCGGTTAAAGGCAATTGTTCTCATCGGTCGACAGAATTAAATGAAATCAAAAGAGTTGATGACTCGCTTCACAACTTTCAATGTTCTCCTATTTGTTTCTAACGATCACTTCTTTTAGTTGAACTTTGTTTTCCTACTATTATTCTTCAACAGCACAGGAACTGTCATTTGCGAAGATGTGATATACACAGCGAAAAAATATTTTAGTCAAAAGAAAATAAGAATTTTATTTTTCAATTTAAGCAAAGATTTAGTGCAAATTTTAGTGGTTATGGCAATCAAACTGATGGCACTCATCAAAAACACTTTTACTATTCATTGCATTAATACGTTCGTAAAATATTATGAAAATCCGTAAGAATTTACACACATTTGCAACTCTAAAAAATCTATGAGATATAGAATATTACACTAATTA
>JAQIXY010000113.1:0-11977 GCA_034699165.1 Adoristes ovatus | reverse complement strand
ACTTTTTCAGTAAAATTTGATTGAATAATGATGTAATTAAGGGTTTTGTGTCCATTTCTGTTGAATTCTAGTGATTTGAAGCTGTTTTTACTGCAGAAACCGGTTTTAAGCTGAAAAATGGCCGCCATTTCAGACCGCCATTTTGGAAAAATACCCTACCCTATACCCCCCCTTGTGTTGGCCGACCTTGGGCACCCCTAAATTAGAAAAATATGAAATTATTATAACTAATGTATTAAATATATGAATACATCAAACATTTCGTGCAGTTTTAGAAATAAAATTTCGAATTATATTACATTTAAAATAACAAAAAAATATTCCATTGACTCAAACATTAAATTAATTATATTTACAAAAGAATTCACTTTCATTTAGGGTGAATTTTTCAGATTAGATAGCTTATATTTGCATTGATATCGTGAAAAAGTGCCATATTTTCTATTAATGCATAAAATAATTCTAAATGTTGTATAACAAAGAGTATATAACATTCGGATTATATTTAAAATACTTTTTCCCTCATTTTATGAGATAATAATTTGATCGTAAAAATATTCTCTTTAGTTAAAAAGAATAAAATGAATTTTATATTTATAGTGAACTTAGGGATGACCAGAATAATCAAAGAATATAAACACGGAATATATTCTGTCATATACCTCATGCTCCAAATTTTCAAATGCAGGTTAATTTAGCTTGCTAAGTGGATATTATATAAACATTATGTTAGTAACAATTATTGAACTTGGTAATTTAAGTAACTTGTATGAACTATCTTGGTGATTCTTTTTGCGAAAACGAAGTTTTATTGGAAGTAATTTTTTTGTGATTTATTTTATATTAATTTTTTAAGATTTTACGATATATTGTATGCTATTCTCTATTCATAAAGTACTTCATATAATAATATCCGTTTCGTAACGATTGCTTTCTATTGAGAATATGTTCTTTTTATTCTTTTATTCGAATATTAAATAAACTTTTATTTATATTATATTTATTTGTAATTATTTTAAGTGTTGTCGATAAACAACAAGAATATCCATTCGGTCATTGAAGTGAATACTTAAGACTTTAATTTCTTATATTATCTCTTATTTCTTAATCAGGAGAATATAGATTTGCTTTTACCACCCACTCCATGCGTGTGGTCTGAGGGCTGGGGTTAAACGGGCTTGATGTTATATTTTAATACTATTCAAGACATAGGGGAAAACTTTATAATATATTTTAATTGGAAACGAAGTTTTTATTGTAAAATTTATATTAAGTAAAATGAGTCCAGAATTTTGTAGAAACAAGAGATTTGAGAATTATTGTATTCTTGTTTCTCATTCTTTTTGATTGTCTGTTTTTATTTTTCATTTCATTTATTATATAATGGAATCAAAAAAATATATATTAAACGGAATCAAGAATTGCTGTTACAATGTTTAGACACATTAAAATTATTTATTACATTCCATTTGTGCCAGGGTGAAAAATACTACTGATTCCAAGCCATTAATAATTGAGAATAACTATTAAAAAGAGTTAAACTAATAAAAAGACATAAAAATGAATTTTACTCTATTATAACGTTTGTCTTCTCTGTTCTTAAAATGTTGTAACAATTTATTGAATTAAATAAATAAAATGTTAAGAATCTTATTCTTGTATTCAATTAAAAAAAAGTAAAACAAAAGCCATTAAATTGGATGAAAAATGGGTTTTTTTCAATTAACTAATAGTGTTTTGTTACGAAACATCAAAAGTTTGATTCGTGGCTGAAATGAATGATAAATCAAGAATTTTGTTGTTTATAAATATTTTATAACAAATAACTGGTTGACAGCCTATACTCTGTATAATAAAACGGCTAAAGAACTGCAGTTTTAGACCTAAAGTAGTTATAAGTCTAGCCAACAGTTGTTAATGGCCTCGATATTAGTCATTATTCTTTATATATATTTAGAATTAGACCGGAAAGAGTGAGTTCATCCCTGCCGTCGATGTTTTGGCACATATTCCCTATCAATCCTACTCTACAAACCATATATTTCTCACCAATTCCTGAATCACAACTCATTTTCTTACGCACACTATCTCTAGCATTGAGTACACAGTCGTGTATTCCTTTCGGAACATTATATTTGCATTGAATCATAAGATCGAATCTAATATAATGTATAAAAATGGGTAAAATTTTCCACTATTAGACCGATACATAATTCCCTGTGCGCTGTAATAAATTTTTGTTATTACTATTTCTATGAAAAATACTTTGTCTCTTTTCTCTTAATATGTCCTGTGTTTGCATTTAATAGTCTTATGCGTACGCCTATGGCTACTATATGTTGTCGTATGTCTTCCATTGCAATAACACTATGACATAAAGGCAGGACAGATGGCTATTTTCATTCATTGGCCCCTTGAGGGCTACCACAGTGTTCTACCTAATGTCAAATTCTGGCTCAAATGTATGTTTCTGTCTCTGTATTATTCAAACTGTGTTTGTAATGCAAAGTGAAAGTGACTAAAACCTAAACTTTAATATTGTTAGGAATTGGAAACACATTTCAATTATACTATTTCTCTAATGTATTCACTTCTCTCTAATTTGCGTTCTCTCTCTCTCTCTCTCTCTCTCTCTCTCTCTCTCTCTCTCTCTCTCTCCCCAAACACATTGAGATATTTGAACTAAAGTTCAAATAGAATTAACTCTAATTAAAAATTCTTAACCAAAATAAAAGCTAATTCTAAATAAGAGAATATTTTGTATTTTTAAATTCAATTGTATTAATGCCCTGCAATTCAATATATCGATTATAACTTTAGTTTTGAATAAAATAATTAATTTTCGTGTATTTTTATGCTAATTATATGAAAAGCTATAGAATTGCGATCACAGAATACATTCGACTAAATCATTAGCAATTCATCATTCATTGAAATAGGAATTGGCGTCGAATGTCATTATTAGTCACTGCAAATCGATCACCAGTTCTGTTGAATAATAGTGTCCGAAATGCAATGAATTATTCACTTTTTTTTCTTCAACACATTTATATCTTTGCATTCATTGCGTGCTCTCATATCATAAGTAATTTTTCGTTTTTTCTTCTTTCTTATTAAACTTTTTTCTTCAGTTTCTCTTCGGTTGAATAAGCATTTAATTCAATATTTAATAAAACATAACTCAATGTGTTTTTCATGTATTCCTATAGACATCATTAGTCGGAATAATTATTATAATGTTTTTTAATACTACTTTAAGAATATTCTCTTTTATTTGGTCACGAATACTAACAATCAGAATATAACTACCATATTAATAAGAATATTCTTAAGTATTCAGTTGATAGGGATTGCCAGTGGAGTATTCAACCGTATAATTCTTCATTGAAGCAAAATATTTACATGCTAGTTTTAAAGAATTTCAAAAATTACAATATCTTGTGCTGACTTTTATTTATAAGTAAAGAATTTTTGATTATATTCTTAATTAAAGAAATTATTCAAATATATTGTAAAGATTTTTCTCAAACATTTGTTGAACTTGGTCATCTTCTATTTATTTTATTTTTTATTATTAGAATTCTAAAGAACTCAAAAGGAATTAAGACCTCATTAAAAATTAAAATCTATTTTTGTCTCCATTTTATGCAAACAATAACTAAATTATTTGAATTTAATGAGAAAAGAGATTCTTCAAAATTTTGCATTCAATTGTCTGAAAGTTTATTCAAATTATTTTTGAATCAAAAATTTTTTGTGAATCAATTATATCATTGCATTCACTTCACTGATAATTCAATAATGAAATTAATTTCATTGCGAGTCATATGAAATACTTGAAGCGTAATCTTTGTGTCATTAGAGTAATGGCCATAGATTTAGATCTCTCACTAAAAATATGCCTTCTATACCACTCCTCTGCTATACATATGATTCCAAAAATATAATTTTTTACTGCATTACTACAACTTATGAAAAAAGTTTTATGAGAACAATAAGCGAAGTACTAAAAGTCATAGTTATAGTTATGGCTATTGTTTATAGCAATAAAATAATCGCTTTTTGTTCTGTTTGTAAATATAAGAAAAGTACTCAAAAATTATGTGAACAGAAAACATAATCGTTGTTAAGCACAGGAATATAGTATTTGTCTCACAAATAATGAGAAACTTATTTACATTTTTTTTGTTTTGCTTTTGAAGTACTGGTGAGGAAACCGAAAACTATTTGATAAGTACTCTAAAAGTACAATAGTTTTATTATTAGAGCGAATATACTGTCGAGAGAACAGACTGAACACAGAGTATAGCAATAATATAATGTATGATTTGTGAGATATGAAGATATGCCACTACTTTATTGTATTCTCTCTCTCTCTCTCTCTCTCTCTCTCTCTCTCTCTCTCTCTCCCTCTCCCTTCACATTTTGATGATATGCAATAAATTATAATTGCTTTTAGTTCTTCTATACTTAGCATTTATCCTACAAATGATACCGCACTAAATCAATAGTAAAACTATATATTGTTAGCTAACTATAAAAGTCATCTCAAACATAGTTAGTCATACAGTTATACTGAAATATATCCTCTCCATCCTCTCCAATTGCAAGAGAACAATATTAACCGACACTTAAACATAGTATGTTATCATTTCTTTTTCTTCGTTCAAAAATTTTATTTTTCATAATCTATTGACTGAAAAATTTTAATTATATTTTTTTCAATTCTTTTTTCTTCGCTATAAAACTTTTTCTGGTTTTGCATTCCTTTACTCTTTTTAATGTTTCTCTGAGTTACTAATTATAAGTTGCGGTAATAAATCAAATGAAAAAAAGATTTCTCTTATTTTTTATTAATCAGATATAGTTTTTCCTTATATTTGTTGCTCTTTTACCTAACCTAAGGTCAAATCTCTTTGAAATAACGAGACATGAGTTCAATATTCGTATGATATTCTGAAAAATGAAAAACGAGTCATAAAGTTAATGAAAATTTTTACACTAAAATGGATTTTCGCATTAAATAATTATAATTGTTATTCAAAAGACATGACATCTGGTCATAGAGTCACAGACAATGGACAGAATCGATACTATCATATATTAAATATAATTCATTTCCAACTGTGTTTATTACTATATTCTGTACTTTGTATATGTGCTCAGCTATTAGCTAATTGTGCGCTAGTTATATGAATTATTCGTCAGTAGGCATAGTAGACATGGCAGGCATATGGCGTATAAATATAATATAATTTATTATTACCCGACTGTCACCTAAAATGGATCTCCAAATAGTGTGAGACATAAGAGAAATAGCAATAAATTATTTGCGACCAAAAAGATTAACCGAAAAGATTATAATCACAACTGTGTGTCTACTGTATTGTAAAACTACTCCAAACTCTATATTATATTATATTAGTTTCGCCGGTATTTTATTTGCCAATCTTTATAAACACAAATTGTGTTTTTCCTCCCATTGTGTTTGTGATGTGTTTGTGGTTTAGATGTGCATCACCTGTGCTCTTGTATTGTAACTGTGCTCTAAACTCAAGTTCTTATCAATAACTCATAGCATAATTCTGTCTGCCTTTTGTCTGCCCTCTCCTCTCAATTATTTCGATCTCATATGGAATTTGCGAAAAGGCATTAATATTTATTTTTCAAAACACTATATATCGATAGAGTATTGATGTGAAAAGAGAACACAGAAATCCACATATTTTTCACTCTTTCCTATGCACTAAGTCTTCTACTATTTTATTGTGACATTTATTTATTCGGTATATCGAAAGCACAGAACAAACAAAACAAATGTAGAGATAAAACAGTAGTATATTTATGAAATGAGAAATATGTTTGCCTTTCGGGGCACACATACTATACATACCCTGGGCTCAAATTCATGCATATCTTTTTGCGTACAATTTTATGGTCGAACAGAAAACCAAATTGGCTTTGGGTTCAGTTCATAGGATTTTAGATACGATAGAAGATATGCGATATTTTTCCTTTTTTTATTGTTCCTTCTCTTCACTGATCGAACTCATGATTTGAATCATGATTTTGATGAATCAATAGAACTGAAAAATAGCGTCGATTCAAAATAGCTTTTCTCTATATTTTACATCTATAGCCATATCCCTGAGGCATGTGTAGGTATAGGCATAGGAGAGAAGACCAATAATTTATCTTTTAGTTTCAGATGAAAGAAAATATGGATTACAGGGATATTTGGATAGAATATTTGATGCGCTGATCGTTTTCTACTGTCTCTGTACTATAATGTCTGTATGAATGGCATAACCATTGCTCAAACCCATTAACATTTATTGGAAGAGTATATATATATTTCTCGTGTCAGATGAAGAGTAAAAGTATAAGAGATCGGGTATCAAATAGAAAGTAGCCCTAAAACAAGCCATGACTGAAATGTGAAATGAAAGGACAGGGCATTCATGTAGTAATAAAATCGTTTTCCAAACTTTTTTAGTAAACTTATTTTCTCCCCTTTTTAGGAATAAAAATCAGTATAACATAGAGGAGGGATGTCTTGTAGAGCATATGGATGGTTGAGTACACTCTACTCCAGAGTATAGGTGCAAATTGGTCTGAATGTAATGTGCTTTTTGGACTTATTAGGAGATGGGTTTGATTTGATTTTTGTTTTGTTGTGTTATTACTATTTTATTTGTTTAGTACTCCTATTCTTCTCAATCACAACATTAGTATTCTTCACATCATTTCGATTCAATAAAATATTAGTTTTATTTCTTTTCTTATATTTTCTCATATGCTTTACAACAACTTAATCGAGAATTTCTGTTTAGACCACAATTTTGGTTTAGGTTTTTCTTATTTCAAATTGTTTTCTTCGGTTATTCAATAGAATTGTATAATATTTGGAATTTCTTTTGCTTTCGGCGCTTCTCATCCAAAAATACTGTAAATCCGTATTTTTGAATGTTTTTGATATATAATAAACTGCAAACCGATTCTCGTATTCCATTAGTTGCTGTAGTGATGTCTAGGCTTTAGTTAGTCTGAAGTCAGTGTTGGAATCGAGTCCCCACTCCTGTTCTTACTTCTCTTGACTGCTCTCATATTACATTAGCTCCTGAAGCGTCCGATGAGCCAAAAGGGAATTTATATCTATCTCTTTATATCTCATCTATACTCTATTTCAAAACCAAAACTCTCTCTCTCTCTCTCTCTCTCTCTCTCTCTCTCTCTCTCTCTCTCTCATCTCTCTCTCATCTGAAAGAAATAATACAATATTTACGAGTTTTGTAGTTAAGTCTGATCCCAATCCCAACAATTTTGCTTTTGGGCACAAGAATTCTGGTGGCGATTGTCAGACATATAGAAGCAGATTGTATGAGACATTACTTATAAACCCAAAAACTCCACTTCTCTTAATGCTTGGATCAGACTTTAAGTGTGGAATTAAGGAATAAATTCTATTCTCAATTCTGTTGCCACTAATACTAATCAATGCAATCAATAAATATTAACTTTTTTCCCTTCTTCTGCACACAAATACTTTTCCATTAAGTTTTCCACTTCTGTACGATTGATATATTCTTCTTATGATATATCGTCTATAGAATAGTAATCACATATAATTATATTGTTATTCATATATATTTCCTTTGAGTGCATTTGGAAACAGATTTTTTTATCTGTCAATTGATTTGTTATTCAGTGATATAAAAAAGTAAGTGAAGTATAGAAAAGATTTATTTATTTCTATATATTTTTTTGTTTCTGAATCTTCGAAAACACATTCGACAGTTAGAGAGAAGTTCTTTTCAGTTAAAAGAGTTATATTCCTCGAGATTTAGGTCAATGGTTGGACATTGCGTGCGATTTATTGCACACTTTCTGTGTTATCACTACCACAAGACAGTGAAACGAATAGAAACTGATTCATCGATTGATTATCAGACTGGAAGACATATTTTACTTACATATGTCTTTGAATTTTGGCAAAAGAATCCCAATATTTATATTCATTGTTCTAATATATATAATATATATTTTTATTCTCTTATTTTTCACTGTATTTCGTTATAACAAATGTAGTTTTTATTTTCATTCCAAGCATTTTATCTTATTATCTATTTTTCATTGTATTCTCTGTCAATATTTTTTCTGTCAATTCTTATTCTTAAAGAATTTTTAGTCAAAGCTTTTAATCAAAAATTTTAATTTCACAGATAAAACATATTTTATATTAAAAGTTATTTTTTTATTTTTCTGTTTAATTATCGTTTATATTATTGTTTGCTATCATTAATAATGATAATAGAGTTTAATATAAAATAAATGTTAATTTAGATTAATTTATATATTTTTGGAAATGAATTTTTCAATAAAATTAATGAAAAAACTCTACTCAACTGAACATTTCTAATGAATGAATGATTTTTGTCTGCTATTTAGTAGAAAAATCTAATTTAATGATATATATCACAGCGATTTGTGCTCTTGTGCTGATGAATCATCTGCTGTCGGGTGCGAACCAACACTTGCGACCAATGCATAAATTTAATGTATGGCTGCGGACAAAAGCTTATATGGCGTACAGTATTGGTCTAATACAGTGTTCACTCTTTTCCTCTACTGAATCCGCGTTTATCGCTATTTGTGCCCTATTTTAGGCCATAAATTCATCACCACTTCATTTGTGTGTATAAACTAACTGTTCTATTGGTTTAACTGTTGAAACGAGAGTCCAAAACAGTGGAATAGTATTGACTAAAAACATTTTGCTAATCAAAATAAATGAATACTTACTATACTCTCCTCTAACTCTTAATGTTCTTATATATCGACTGTAAAAATCCCTTTAAATAGAGAAACGATGAAAACGATGAGGGATTTCGTTCAATAGATGATCGGATAGAACATACATTTCCATACATACGATTCTACTCGGATTACCCAATCCTCTAAACCCCCCGACTGTAGGCCTCAGACAATATTTCCTGACTTAAAATGAATATAAAATAAACAAATAAATAGTCTATTATATGGTATAAATCGTACGTTTATTCTGGTCTTTGCACTGGAATTATCTTTTAGGTTATATTATATTCTTTATCTTTAAATATGTTATTATATTTTGTTTTATCACAAAATAATTCTTTTTAAGTAAAGAATAAGTTCTTATTTTAATGGATACTTAAAATACAAGAATTCTTTGCCAAATGGAACGGAATATTGGAATATAAGAAAAAAAGAATTGATAGAAATTACTTGACTGAAAGAAAAACTCTAATGAATTCTTGAAAGGATTTTCTGATTGAAAATTTCTTCGATCATTACTATTATGAGCCAAAAAGGCTTTTACATGATTTCAATTCGTATGACTTCTTCGTTATATTGATTTTTTTTTCTTTGTCAGGAGTGGGAAAAAGTGCTACTTTTGCAGATGAAAGTATTGTGAAGAGGAAAACGTGGAGGAGTTTTGGACTAACTTTCGAAGTTTTATTATAAAAGCTTAGATCAGTTTACTATATATATAAGCGCTGGAAATATATGGCCAACTATTTTGTCAACTTATATATCAAAAATTTCAGAAACTATTAAGCAATTTAGGCAATTATATTAGACATGAGCGCAGTTTAACTGTCATCATGTTTTGCAGAGCACAGACATCAATATATAATATATAGAACTCAATCCCATTTCCACGCAAACCATTTTTCACGCAAATAATATTTTTAACACGAAATGTGATATAAATTTGACTCATTGGACAAAAATTAATTTATTATATATTTTACTACAGTATTATAATAATAATAATGTCGGTTCTCATCTTTTTTGGCACTAGGCGTTCATCTGATTAGTGACTTACCAGACACTCTACACATCAAATATGAATGGATGTAATGCACTCTCTATTAAATCTCATCTATAAATATATTTTGTGTCTTTAAATACAACAAATGTATTAACAGAAATATATTCTTTACATTGAATTACAGAATAATTGTTAGTTTTAAATGCAATATTCAAATAGAGAATAAGCAAATTAAGTCCGAGGGGTATAATCACAAACTAAATGATTCGATTAATTCCAACTGAATTAAACATTATATTTATTGATGTGATGGCCATTGACTGGAAGGTAGAGATAAAGTAATGGTAAAGAGAATGGATAGTAGAAGAGAAAAAAATATACTAATGATTGTAATGTAACAAAACACCGATTCGGTTATTTAATATTGTAATGGATTATATATGTGTTATTGTTAGGTATGACAAAAATGATTTATTCTCATGTGTTTGAAAAGAGCGACTAATAATCGTCGGAATATTCTGGTCATTATAATAAATGCCGAAATACACTCTCAATGTCTACTTAAACATAAAGAGAGTGAATGTGTTATATTAGTGACTGTGCCTTATAATCATATAATTTAATATTTATTGATGAACGCACCCATCCATTGCCCACTATAGCCATTGTCTCCTCATATAATCTAATACTCTATTGCATTGCAATCGCAGTACTGTATTGTAAACGTTATTCAATGGAATAGTTATATAAAAGTCTAACTTTCTATTAATATTGAGCTTTAGTTAAATTTTTGCTTTGGATATAAGTCTTATATAAGTCGTAACTGGATTTCTGTCGATGACTTCTATAAACCAAGAGCTAAGCCTTAATTCCTCTTTTTTTCAGTCACTCTTCTTATAAGTTGGAGTACTTTTTTGGCTTATTCTCATTCTTCAGAAGGAAAAAAACTCGATTTACTCACAGTTTTTTCGAGTAGTGTCTGAAGAGAGCTATCAAACAAACTCATATACAGTAATATACAGTATTATTATATGTGTATAAGTGAACTGATTATATATTCTGAGCTCTGAAATAAAGGTCAGGAAAGCGTTATAAATCTCTTTGATTGCATTTCAGTGGCGCTTCCGAACTGTTCCCGAAGTATTATTTTATTTTCTCTTTTATATAAATCTATATTTCTTATAAAACTCTCACTCAATGGAGAAGATGCCATCAATTTATGCATAACAACTGCACTGGCATTCCATTAATAAAATATAGTCAAGAGATTGAATGAGAGAAAGAAGATATGCAAACGTTGTTAAAATAAATTTTCATATTTTTTCTGTTTTACTCTATATATCAGAAAATCTTGTATAAACTAATACAACATAAAGCAAGGTCAACCAAGTCAGGGGTATAGAGGGAAGGGGGTATCTTGTAAATTTCTTAAGACAGTGAAGGTGTTTGGACTATATCATTGGTTATCCCTGATATAAAGTGATTTTTTTGTACATAATTTAATTCATTAGCTCTTCTCGTGTTTGAATTCAATGGATGTCTTGAAAGAGAAATCTCTTATTTTATTTTATTTGCACTAAAAATTCTTTATTCAACTTAATCTGTAGTCCTTTTCTCCTAATTTTAGTACCTGTAATGAGTAATAAGGAAATGATGCACTTCTGCACTGTTAGACATGATTTCCTCATTTACTGTTTAGAAGATATCTACAAAAAATGTGTTCACTCTATGATATAGTCTAATAAATTTTAAATTTAATTATACTTTTATTTAAGTTTGAATTTTTAATTTTATTTATTAATTTAATTAAATATTTAAAATATATTTTCACTACTGTTTAAAATGTTTTTTTATTCAATTAACTGATAGGTATTGAGAATTTAATTATAGTTAATGAGATTCTATTAAGATATTTAATTAATTTAATGTTTTAAATTAAATTTTTAGATTATTTTTAATGGAAAATATATTTTTTTTGTGAGAATCTCAACGTTAATAAAAATATATATAAAATAGATTTGTCTGATATATAAGAAATAAGTTATGTCTTTACAGTGACTTATATGCATTCAAATTACCTCTCACTTCCTCAACACTTCATTCATATAGTCATTCAATGGACAACAGCTTCTATTGTCTATCATATATCAGTCATATAAGTGC
>JAQIXY010000112.1:0-11991 GCA_034699165.1 Adoristes ovatus | reverse complement strand
AATGTTTCATTCGTTTTAATCGTATCTTTCATTTTAGAAATTAATTTAAAACTTTTGTTATTTTATTTAATATAAAAGAAGAGATATTTTGTTATCATTACATCTAATGTTAAAGTTTCTAAGAGTGGTCAGAATGTCAACACTGGTAATGATTATTCTTCACTAATGAACGATTCATACGTTTTCATACAATAGAGTTAATTATATATAACTTTTTTAACTTTCAATGCTATAAATTGTTTTTCTATTCATTTCTTTCTATAAAAATTCGTGATTTTTGGTCTTGAGTTTTGAAGTAATTGTGAATTTATTTGTTAAAAGTTATAATTCGATAAACTTTTTTCGATCATATCTTTCTTGTGTCACGACTTATAAGTCTTATTGTATTTTTTAAAATGTGTAAATTATAGCAAAATTCTAAATTTGGTGTTTATTTCTATTATATAACTATTCCATAGCCAGAGGACGATACAGTCATGTCGAGCGAACCAGGGGGTGAAATGAATACCAAACCTACCAGTCCCCAAATGGATATGAACATGTATTCAACTCGAAAAACATTAAGTTTATTTTTTATATTACTTGTTATATCAAAATATGTAAATAATTAATGGTGTTTTCCTATTATACAGATCGCCCAGGGTAGTTGACTTTTGCTTTAATTATAAGACAAATGTATTTATAAATCAGGTCTTATTACTAGGGATTATGGATTTGGGATTAATGTGTGCCAACGCATCTCAACTTAAATGTAATTCTTTTTTAGTTTTCTAAATGCAATTCATTTAAATATAAATCAAACAATCATTTTGTTTCGATTGTCTTTCATGTTTTGAATTTGTATCGCAACGAATGCCTGTGCCATATATGGCTATACTGTAGTAATCGCCATAACCCACAAAACACAACTCCAATCAAACAAATTCTTGAAAGCTTAGCACAAGAATGAAAGCCTACAAAAAAATATACAGTGATAAGTGACTGTGCGCTTGAATATGAAGCTATGGGCACAGGGCATAGACAAATGCCTTCCATATCTTAGGGCTTACTATTGTCAGAATGAAATGATTATTTAACACGAAATGATTGTTAGATTTATACTTATATTATAATACAATGTCTATAATAATTGTTATTAATGTTATTATGAAAACAGATGTATTACTAAACTCAAGTCAACACAAATATTTTGAAGTGACGATTGCATTAATCACATTATCTATAATACTTCAAGTGAGTGGACACCAGAAGACTTGACTCTAAGAACTGGTCTCTAATCATTGACAGTGTGTCATAAATACCTCAATATTTTCTTCTACTTTATTTGATCCCTATTTTCCAACAAATATTACACTAAATATCTCCCAAAAAGCCAATAGATATGACATTATATGATTGAGAGCAGAGTTAATATCTGTGAGATTCTGAGCTCATTTTTCTTAATACAATCATTTCTAGATTATTGTTGGCATTGTTTTCATACTATTGGGTCGATTGAACATCAATTTTGTAGTGGACAGGAAAAAGGCTGACTTATTGAACAACGGAAGTGTAATTCTCATATTTATAATCACAGGTTTCCAAATGAGTTTTCCATTATAAATTTAAATTATCCCCCGATTATATTTAGTAAATACTTATCCAACAAAATAATTTTTAACAATTTTGGGATATTTTTTTTATCATAATTAATTAATTAGAGAGCAATTATTTTGAAAGCGGATATATTTTTCATTACATTTAATAGAATCAATTGCATTGTAGGCATTCCTATGAGATGTGGATTTAATAAATGCCTTATCCCTTCTATATCTTCTAATAGAGAAAAATAGGCACAGGGAGAGTGTGTGTGCGCGCAGGGGTATCCAAATTCGACCGAATCAAACTGGGAAATAGGGGGTATTTTTGGGGGGAATTATATCAATACACTAGGCGTGGGGATGTGAAGTTAATTTGGTCCCTTTGCTTTTTTTACTAATTTTTCCAAAATCAGGGGAAAAGACGGGGGTATTTTTCCAAATTTCCCGAAACAGGATGGTATTCCAGGCTGATAGCCCCTTGGGTACCCCTGGTTTAACGAATGTCAAATAATTTTAATTAAAAATTATTTATTGGATAATTCCTAATTCAGAAATAGGTCAACAAATTAATTATTTCATTTCAATCAAATATACATTAGGTTTGAAATTTGTATATTTTTTCTAAGCAAATGAAAAAATTCTGGAATTTGTTTTTCTATAATTTTATAGATTTTTGTCACAAAAATTCTAAAATTGTTTAAAACAATGATTGTTTTTTCAGTCGTCAATGTATTAATTACAGCCTTTGGGCCGAGCGATGCGGTCGGACCAGTGCCCCAACAGCCCACTGCTTGGACTAATTTTTATCCAGGAAAACTTCCTGACGACCCAACCACTAAATAAATAGCTATATTGTTGGATATTCTCTACTCTTTGTAGAAATTGTTTGCGTTTGAATTTATTTTTCAAGTTTTTAAAGATAAATAGAGTTATAGTATTGTAAAACAATGTTTATCATCACTACTATTCCATCAGTAGTTTTGATAAATTATCTAAAACTCTCATCAATTTCATAGATATAATCAATGAATAATTTATAACCAAATGATTTTATATTGTATTTAAATATTAATATTATAGAAAAAGGTTGAAAACTGTTTCTCTTCTCACCCGAAACATGAAAAGAGATGTCTATAATATATCAGGAATTGGGGGTAACTGTGGATTCCATGAAAAATTTAGTAAATTTGATATAAGCATTATATAATATTTTGGTTTTGAACAAATATTTTTATAGTCTAAATAACTTTGAGTCAAACTCCAAACAAAATCGATATTTTAAAACAGCGACAAATTTAGTTAAAATGACCTTAAAATGAGACAAAAAGCATATTTTATTTAATACATTATACAAATATAATATTTCTAATTTGAATATTATTTGGAAATTAGTTTCAAAAGTTTAGATTTATAGACAAATTTATTAATTTGATTATAAACTTGTGTTTTAAAAATTTATTTAATACTTAAATGAAGTTTTTATTATTATTTTTTATTTTTTCATAATTTTATATATGAATAGTATTCAAATAGTAATCAATGTTTATATAAATATTTTAAAAACTTAAAATAAAATTTTTATAAATTAATAATAATTAAAACATACAAATAATATAAATTTATTTATTAACATAACTTGTTTGCAAATAATATGATATAAACATTTGCAGAATATTCTGTTATCAGTGGAGTAAAGGCTTAAATATCGTCTGATTTATTAAATTATTTTATGCTCTGAATCGTTAGATATGTTTAGCTTTATTTTAATGTTTTGCCAAATACTTAAGTCAAACAAAGCATATATTTTACTGAACAACACAACAAACACAGTCCCGAATCGAAGCAACGGAATTGTCGGGCAGTTCTAACATAACATTTTTGGAATTGACATAAAACCGATGCAGAGATACACCCTTTGCATTGCGAGCACAAGTATGCGAACTATTAGGACATTTGTTTGTATTGTTGTCCTCATATATATCATTGTTCATTACAAGACATTCCTCAGAATTTCCAACCCCATTGTCATTATTCTGTTCACTGATTGGCAAAAAATCTAAAATTTCTTCATTTCTATCGCAGAGTATTTGACGACAACTTGTTTTGTCATTTTTTGATATAATTTCTATATTTTCTGATTTATCATTAAATAATAGATCGGTTGAAGTCGAGGAAAATAATAGTTGATTAGACTCTGCGATCGCCACCTCCTCTGCCAGTGATAATTGATTGACGTAAATGTGTTGATCGTCTGAGTTGTGTCGGCTCTTTGACGCCAATAACTCAACGTTTTGCTCATCGATTATCTTTCCATACAATTGTATATTAGCGCCGATCGGTTTCAAGTCATTTATTATTACATTCTCTCCCGAAATGTAATTATTGAACTGTTTGTTACGATTGTCGTCCACCACATCATCAATCTGTGGATCAATTGGATCATCAAAAGCGATTCGATATAAATCTGGTCTGATTTGCGAAGATATGCTATTAAACTGATTGTCATTTCTGATTCGCGCCAATTGGAGGACTTCATTCTTGATGGCAGTCACGGCGCTGTTCGCATCTCTGCCCACATCTCTCTTTTGTTTAGTTATAGGATTACTACAAATGGTCACAAATTTTTCTTTTCCATAATATTCACAGTTATCGCCTTCAATGTTCTCAACATTACTATCATTATTGTCCTTATTTTTGGAATACTTCATATCAATGTTAGACAACATTTTCTTATGTTCTCACGTCTTATCTCACAGAATAAAAAATTATCAAAATTCTACAATAGAACAGACAAAATAACTGATTCGCACAGAAAATCCAAAACAAACATAAAAAGTGAAAAAATTTGGGTTAATATAAAAGATGAGACATTTGTTTTAAGACTTTATTCTCTTGTTTTTAAAAATCATTCTTTTGTCACTTTTTTTTTCTTTATTCCAGTGATAAATATGAGACAATTTTTATGAGAATCTGATAAATACAGTATAAGAGACGGAAAATACTTTTTTGACTTTGACTTTGGATTTTAATCAGAGACACAAAAAGAAGTCTTGTTTTTAATTCTGTGTTAAAATAAAGTTAAATACAGAATATAAGTGATTGTATTCATAGCTTTAAATACTTTTAAGAACTGTTTAGAAAACCATTTTCTCAATACTGTGTAATATATTCTCAACGTTTAGATTCTCTTAATGTTGCAGAATATACGAAATGCATAGGAATAGCACCCAATTTAAAACATATAATGAGTATTGCGAATTTGGCGTCCTGTGCAGTGCACTGGTAGTCAAGTATTAGACGGTTGATGTCATCCCTGCAAAACATTACACCTCTTCTTAAAAGAATATATTTTTGGCAACACTTTATGTTTAATAATCACAGAACTGTTTGCTCTCTTGCTATTGCATTCGTTTCATTCCAAACGCTATTTCTTGTGATATATTTAGACTCATCTCTAACGCTCTCTATATTACCAGTAATTTGTTTGCAACAAAACTTCGGTCTATTATATATACCGAATATATAAACTTATATTCATTTCAATGAACGGATACATTAATTTAATTCCATTTATGAAAACATAAAAGAAGAATATTTACTCTCATCTGAAGGATAAATATATTCTACAATAAGTCTAATCAATAATGAATTCAGAATTTATTAAAATATTTTTAAAACATATCACAAACTTTCATATACTTTGTATAAATTATTTTTGTGTTGAAAATGTAATTTTAATTACTTATAATTTTTCATTTCTTTTTCAATCTCTTTTATATTGTATTTAGATTTAAATTTCAACTTGATTATATATTATAAAAGAGATTTCTAAAAATGAAAAATTATAAGTAATTAAATTCTGGAAAATATAATAATATATTGAGTTTTATTTTTTAGTTATGTTTAAAATATATATATGAAAGTGTTTTTAAGTCTTATATTCTGTTTTAGTTTAGCTGAAAATAATAAAAAAACAAAATAAAAAGTTATAAAACCATTATTTTGGAGATGAAAGCCATGTTTGAAGTACAGGTGAAATGATTCACATTTAATATAATGAGTTTGTCTGCAATTTAATTAAATATTCCATTTATTCTTTGGAAAAAAATCCTGAATTCTCTTCTGTAATACCAGTCCATTAGAACATTCACTTTAACAAAAATAAATTCACACAATTTCATAGACAAAAACTAAATCAATGAAAATAACTGAAAATAACTCTATTATTGTTTGGAATCACTCAAATTCTGAAAATTTCACGTTAATTTTGATTAAATTCTTGCAGAACTTATCGATATAACTCAATGAAAACAGTTGTTTTCGGAATATTCTGTGAAAGTATAAATAATGTAACCAGGGTTTGTTTGACTATCACTATTTAGAGGTTTAAAGAACTTTAATTCAATTATGAGAGCAATTTTTAAACTAATATTAGGCGATTAAATAATTTATCGATTTCAAAGCAAATATTTAACTGAGAGCACCAGGGCTAATTCATTGTTAAAATCTAATTTAAGCTATATTTTTTCAAACATTCCTTTCAAGTTATGCCGCTTATCTCTATATGCCCTGGATTATTTTTAAATATTTTTAATATTGTTTATTCCAATTGTACGCAAGAATTTTAATAAAATATTCGTTGTTTATGTTATTCGAAATAACTAATGATAACATAAATTTAATTTAAAATTATTGCTTAGAATAGAGTAGAGGTAATCAAGATAGGTCGAGTCAGGGGAGGGGGAAATTTTGAATAAGTTTCTCTCAAAACACATTGGGATTAAAATATTTTTGGTTGCCCTTTGTTTTCATCTAATTTTTCAAAAATCGGCGTAAAAGTCAGGGGGTAATTTTCACGATTTTCAAAATCAGGGAAAGAGGATTTTGGACTGTTCCCCACCCCTTGGCTTCCCCTGAATAAGAGCCAAAATAAATAGAGATTTAAAGAATTATAGTATTATTATAATAAAGACGTTTGAATTTTATTATAAAACAATTTAATAGTTTTCTAAATCTAAAGACAAAAAGACTAATAAAATAATAATATAATATTTATTAACATTATTGACAATTAAATAATATTTATAATTGCAGTTTATTGTGGCCAAGCAAATGGGCTATAAATACCAAGTTAAAAATTTAGGCGTCATTCTTCATCCTTGCTCGTTTTTTGATTGCAAACTTATTACTGAATTTGACGCTTTCGTTGCTTTTCCTTACAATAAAGATTGGAATTTCTTTGAATTATAGAAGAATATGAAATAAATCAATTGAAAACAGTTTCAAATTTCTTTTCAAAATTCTTTCTGTATTTCTATTTATTGTCATTTAAACTATTGTTTGATTTATTTACAACAAAATGAGAAAAGAGGTAACATTTGGGACAAATATGGATTACTTTTTATCGATTCTAAGGTGAATTAGAAATTTGAAGAATTCATAAATAAAACTTGAATTTCATCTAAAGTAATATATCATATAAGAAGATTAAATAGATATTATTATCGAATGAAATATAAGATATAATAATAAAGTTAATTGAGTTCAAGTACTTGACTTAAATAATACAAAAGTCATTATAAATACAATTCTGATTCATTCATAAAGACTTCTGTATTTGACTTCAGATCTTATATTTACCGATAAAGGCATATATCACACACATGTCTAACAATTTTTATATTATTTTTAATGAATAAAAACCAAAGAAAAGGCGAGCAATGGAAAAACCTCCTTGTTCAAAACATCACATTTCAATGAAGTTCAATGGAATCTAATATGAACCATTATGTTTTTTCATTGGGCGTCTTTTCTTTTGAATTTCCAAAATCAGACAAAGTTTACTGATTCTAAAGAATATTAAGTTGAAGTGAATTTTTTGTTGTTGTTGTTGTTTTTTTTGCTTCTCATGTCTTAAACATTTATCAGTTAATTTCGAATAAATTTTGTATTAATTATGTAAAGACTTGTGAATAAGAATCAAACTCTCGATGAAATCAAAAGCAATGTCTGATCAACACTTCATCATAGAGTCAAATGAGTTGCAGACTATTTGGTTGTGATTTGAATAAATTACTTCGAATTATGTAAATCAGAATTCAGTAATCACTTACCGGCGTTAAGAAACAGAATATAAACATTACTTCAATTTGTATTACTTTAATTCATTTTTTATATTGAGATAAAAGAAAAGTATAAATAATATTTTTAAACAAAAAGAATGAATTAATTCAACCAGTGCCATTTAATCAGATGGTATATGACTTTTTTGCATTACACTATACCTTGTCTATGAGTGTATTCCACAAACGTATAAATCAATGGCAATCTTAAAGTGAAGGCAATAACTGGATTAATAAGTATTACTAATGTATGAAAGATCAATTTTTAAATAGTTAATATATTATCGATGCTCTATAAAGAGCGCCTGAAATTGTTTTCCACAACATATTCCTTTAGTTATTGCCTTATTTTCTTTGATTGTCTTTGAGAATCAATAAATATTTTATATGTGAATGTAATATAAGCCCCGGATTCGATCATTTCTTTAAGCAATTCTTTTCCATTTCCTATCACCAAATAATCTTTAGTAATAATCATAAACATTATCAATAGGTTTAACATATTTTTTATGTTTTCATACAATTCGTGATATACTATAATAATAATAATAATATAAAAATAGAATAATAGTCTCAAATGTCAGAAAAATCCTTATTTCTTAGAACTAACTGACTGTCAATCAAGAGATAAAACTGAACCAACAATTTTCAATCATCAGCTCAAAAGTTGTTATTTGAGAACAAAACTTTCAAATATAATAATTTCAAAAAAACAAAAAAATAATGAAATTAAACTCAAAGAAATTTATTATTTGTTTTCTTTCAATTTGACTTCTATTCAGTCTTTTATATCACATTAAAAGAAATTATTTGAGTCAATGTCTGATTCTTTTGTATGTCTGACAAAAACTATTATTACGATATCATAGAAACCAATAATATGAAACCTAATATTAATGGTCAGGCGTTTAATTACTAACCCGTTCTTTAATAATACCCAAAACTTCGTGGGTTTTGTAAAGCTTTAGACAAGTAATTAATTTTTGCCATAATTTGGTTTCTTTTATTAAAAACTATTTGATAAGAGATCTAAAGAATTAAAAATATAGACAAGAGTCAGAAATTCATTTATTGTTCTACAGGGCTATGAATAAATGTGTTTAATATGTTATAAATTGATTTAAACCAACAAATCAATAAACAAAACATACAATACTTTTATATCCAGAATATTTATTACCGAAGTCTGTGAACCGCATAATCATTACTCGGCTCTCATATAAGATATATATGACTTCAATCTGTTTTGGAGTTTATTAATGATAGCATCAAAAATGAAAGTATGAATACAAACAAAACATATACTGTTGTGAAAACAATTCTGGAGATGATTGCCATCCATTAAACAGACAACAATCAGACAAACAATTCCGTTGAGTCAGAGATAGAATCAAAAAATAATAAAATTTTTGTTCTTCTCTATTGGAATCGTAACTAAAAATAATTTTTGTTATTTTGCAAAAAAAAAATTGAGTTTAATTAATAAATATTTAGATCAAGATTTTGATTACATTTTCCGACAAACACTTAGAGACGAATGACATGTTCTTAAATACTAAATATAAAACACATTCTCTATCTATAAATAGAATAATTAAGGAATTTATTGTCAGGAATTCAAGTCTATAGTCGAGTGAAACAGTTTGTTTGACAACTCATTAGATAAGAAAAGAAGTCTAAGAAACGATAAATTATTGAATGCATTCTTACAAAACTGTTTAATAAGTATTAATTCGAGAAAGAGTTCGATTAAATCAGTACTAAAAATAATACATTTATTACATTTAAATGATCGCAAAAGACATGATATGAGAGATCAATGATTAAATCAAATGATATATTATTTCAATTAAACAATGAAATAATAACAATAATATTCTCCAAATCTTCTAAAGCGGAGATAAAATAATTAGTAAACAATTCATTACTAATCATAAAAATATTCTAAAGTATAAAATTATTTCCGATTTATCTAAACTAAAGAAATGATATTATGTTTTATTATAATATTATTAAAAAAAATTTAAATTATTTAGTTTTAAAAACCAAAATAAATGTAATCTAAACAGTGATGGGGAAGAAGGGTATAGCTCGGAATACCCCTTGAAATTTTTTTGGAAAGCGTTTCAAAAATCGATTTAACATTACGCCTATGGACAAGGTATAGATACAATGGCGAATTTTTTGAAAATAATGACGAAATACCCTCTGCTGTACTCCTTCTAGTCTTTGGCCGAAAAATACCCCCATTGTTGAGGACAACCTTCCCCATCACTGAATTTAAATATATGCAAATGAGATTTGATTGATTTATTTGATAACAAATAAAAATAATAAATTTGTTGCAAATCAGTAAATAATTCTTAATCAGATTCCGAACAATAGACGTCTTCAACAGACAATCTTCGAGACAATGAACTATGTCTTTGAGCTGTTTGAGCGAAATTAAGTTCAATTAACTTTTCAGAAATCATTACTTCTTTGTCTCCCTCTGTGGCTATGAGTTCGACATATAATTTATCTTCAGTTCGTCTAAAACATAAAGTAATTTATTAATTAATTGGGAATAAAATAATATATCCTATTATATGAGACAAAAGAATATATTTGTCGAGAAAATTATTTTCATGTTCTGAAAGTCTATCAGAAATGATTGTCAAAATTTTTAATTTCTTGTTAAATTTGACCAGGGGCTTATTTCCTTCCATATCATTACAAGAAATGGACACTCAATCGTTACAATAGCGCACCGGTAGTGAAGATTCATTTTGAAAGAGGGACTGAAATCAAATGTTAAGACCGAAGAATAGAGGTGGCCATGGGGGTGTATAGGCAAAATACCCCACAGACTTGGCAACTTTGGCAAAATACCACCACCCCCCCTGACACGAAGAAAAAGTATACCTCCCCTTGATTTTTGGCAAAATTTTAGGCAAGAATTTGGGGGAAAATGGTGCAGAGGGCGCCATTTTTCTCCAGAATCCAGAATATTCTGTAAAAATTTCCAATTTAGGAATATTGTGTGAAATTTTACAGAACATTCGTGTTTTTAGCGGAAAGCCCCCTCCACTTGAGAATTTTAACTTTTGGGAAAAATACCCTACCCTTAACCCCCACCCGGGAAAATATCAAAATTTAGACCCTATACCACCTGACTTGGCCACCCCTACCGAAGCATAAAACATTTAGGAATTGGAGGCTCAAAGTTAATATTAAATTTTGGCCATCAATGGCACAGGTCTTAGTGTAGAAACAGATACATTCTTTTCACTTATATAATCAATTATTAGTAATAAATCATATGTACCCGTACATAATGTGAGCGCACAATGTTTTGCCGAGTGTCCAATCGCTGAATGCATCGCTAAGTTTAATAAAGAAAAATAAATTGGAGTTATTTTTAATTATTTTGTGACGATCCTGAAATTTAAAATTCAATTAATACTAAAGGGGTTTCATTAAATCAATGTATGATTTATAGTCTGTACATTCTCTAAAATTCTGTTAAAAGGAATCAAATCATTTAAATTCTGGTGAAATTTTTGTGGAATACATCAAAATTGTTTTTAATCCATGTTTATTCCCCTTCTGTGAAAAATTTTCTTTAACTTTACATCTATGGACAGAACTAATACAACGGACAAAAAATCTGAAAACCCGACATTTTACCCTCCCCTGACCTCCCTCTAGGCTCATGTCATAAAATAAAATGTCATTTCTGACCCCCCGCACAATAATATTTAAAAAATTATATCTCGGTTCCCTCTGGCCTTATGCCGCTAAATCCTTTTGGTGATATAGAATAGTGACGCACATTATGGCACGGGTGGGATTCACTAAATCGATTGGAAGCAAATGACTGATTTATTTGGTTGGGTTAGATTTATTTTGACCCAAACAAAAAAGTAGGCTTTCTATGGTTTGCCACATCTATATAGTCGAGGGTGACATACATGGCCTCTTCGCTCCAAACCGATTCATTTTCCCTACAATTGATTGGATCGATACCAGTCAGAGAACAATGAATAGCCAGCGCTGGGAACTGACAGTACAAGCGCTCCAGTTTGTAGACATCAGTCCTGCGAGGGTTGACATTAACGCCCAGATCTAAATTGAAAACAGTGCAAACATCCTCTACAATGTCATCGCCGATAACCCGTCCCCTATAATAGTTCCCGTCCTGGTCTTTATATGCGACAAGACTTCCGATTCCGGGAAATATGTTTGGATTCTCCTTCGAATTGACATTTGAATACCTTTTCCTAATTAAGAGAAAAAATTAAGAATTA
>JAQIXY010000111.1:0-12007 GCA_034699165.1 Adoristes ovatus | reverse complement strand
TTATTTTTTGAGTTTAAAAAAACTTTATTAACTCAATAACTAATTAGCTTAAGAATGGAGTTCACTGTATGTAAATTATTTATTATTATATTTTCATTAGAGAGAAAATTACTAAAGTCTGCGAGAAATTAGTTTTTTTTCTTTTATTTTCTTATCAAAAACAACTTTATTTTATAAGAAAAAATGTATAATTAATTGATTTGAAATATTTTTTGTGCCGATTTAAAGGCAGATCTGTAGACTAGTGAACCACACCCTTAAAACTAGAATTGAGCAAAGTTTTTGACGTTTTTCTGCTCATCGCTATTGTTAACGAGCCTTTTAAATGGTTTGACTACAAAAACTATTATTAAACACAATTATTATTATTAGTTATTATTATTGTTATAACACAACTACTAGTCTGAGTGAAGCGCACAGAGAAGAAAGAGATTTTTGGCAAAAGATAGTTAGTTATACTTTTGTGTTTGGGTTACTTTTATTTCTTGCATCCCATTCCCATCTGTAGTCGTAAATCAGTGGATATAAATTTTGTAATGTTTTGTATGTATAACAATATAACAGTAGTGCTAATAAACAATTGCTATTACCAGAGCCAGCCTTTTATCTCTTTTATGGTATTTAACTATCGCACACATCTCACAAAAATGCTCTCCAAAGGCCTCTCCATTGCCAGTGTTGTCAATAATCATTTTCTTCTCTGTCTAACAATTTCAATGATATCCCGAATGCACTCATTTTTAGCTTTTTTCTGGAAAACCTGTGCGCCTGTAGTCGTACAACGATTGCTATTGCGGCGGATGTTTAGCTATTCTTCAGGCGCTCAGGCATTAGATCATTGTCTTAACACAATGAAAACATTGTGTTATTGCTAACAAATGCCATTAGAAATTACTACAACTCATAACACTATACACTAAATAAGCATTTTTCAGACGACTCTAACAACTATTCATATTCTATAGACATATGGATTCAATTGACGGTAAAGAAGAAAAAGAAGGGGTGGAGAGAGAGAGAGAGAGAGAGAGAGAGAGAGAGAGAGAGAGAGAGAGAGAGAGAGAGTAATATAGCGTTTTGTTTCGCTTCAAACACCGAGACGTATAGCCATTATTAAGAATGTGTTTTCTCCTCTATTTTTCAAACACAATATGCGAGAAAAGACTTTGAATTTTTCGCGTGAATCGCATCACTTAAACAACAGAAGTAAAGGATTATCAACTGATTCATGTGATTCATGTGCTCACAGTTTGTGTTCTCTGTTGTTAGCAATTCTGTTGTGTCTTAGTTTACAGAATACAATATACTGTGAATTACATCCCATATGTATTCGAAACATGATTTTGTTGCCAATAATTATTCGAAAAAAGTTAAAGAATCATAAGATTTAATGTTTTGTTTGTGAAAATAGCTTTTTGTAGTAATTATTCTAATTCTTCGTCTGTATCTATAATTGAACTGTGAATATATCGATAAGTATTAGTTCACAAAAATAAATTGAAATTTCGTTTCGTTTTCTTCTGTTTTAAAAGAAAATATAAAAAATAAAAGTTTTAGTCTTTAGTCTCTCTTTCTATTCCTTTCAAGAATTGATTTATTTCTCCCAATTTATTCTATTTTTTCTCTCAAACACTGTAGGAATGGATTCATTATATTTCATTCAATACATCCTAAAGTGATAAATGTTATCCTTTAAAAAAAGAATTGAAAATCGCATAATTCGCAAAACACTCCCAAAAGAAATACTTAAAAATACCCAAAAATACAACGAAAAAAATCTATTCTTCAAATTGTGTACAAAAATAATGGAAAACAAAATAAGAAAATATAAATTATTTCCTGAGAGTAGAGGATTTGGGATTGATTTGCATATCCTTTTTAGGAGACAAATGTTCACAACCAGTATTTTAAACAATCATAGAATGCTTTAAGTTATTCGTAAAACAAAAAATTATGACAATTGGCTTAGAATTTCTTCTTTTTTTCAATTTTCAAACGCATTAACTGCTGAACACATAAAGAGCTAACGAGAAAAGCATTTATGCAGCGAATGATCTAAATATAGATATAAAAATTGAAAAGAGATTGAGTGAAAGGATAGTTTGAAACAAATGTTATAATTTTCTAAATTTCTAAACATTAGTCTAAGAGTACAGACGCGCTGTAAAAGTAGTGCTAATAATTCAGTCGAAAGAGAGTTCAACACAAGAGATGAACAAAAAGAGGAAGAGATAGAGAATAAAAGGAACGAATCCTAGAAATAGGGATATATATAATGATAAGTTAGGCAACAAGTAATCGGGTGTTTGACTGACAAAATTAATTGGAGTAGAGCTACACTTGGTTTGTGTTACTTATTTTGGCCACACTTTACCGCTAACTATACCATTAAATAACTATAATATGCTTCTTAAGCACAGACAGAGGAAAAGGAGTTATTCTATGTTTCAAACGCATCCCTTTTTGCTTTTGGTGTCAATAATAGATATGTTATTCATTAGGGTTTGAAGACATTGTTGCGCTCACACGTGGAATGTATTAGTGGAACGGGTATGGAAGGAGTGAAAAAGAGGAGTCACAGGAGTCGGTGATTATTATTATTTTTTCTGCAAATATATTACTGAAATAGCGAAACAAATTGTATTTTTTATTTCTTATATTTTATTTCAGAAAATATAATTCAGTGTTTGGTTGCGATGTCAATGAATTTTATAGTAACTTATATTTGCAAATAAATTCAGTTTTAAATTTAGTTTTAAGGCTTTTCACATATAAATATAAATTTTAGAAAATAAAAAAATGTTATTTTAAAAATTCAGTCATATTTTATATTTTGACCAAAAATTAATACTTTTTTTTCTTTATTTTAAGAAAATTGATCAATAGCTTAGGCTATTAAATAGTCATTAGGACTGTGGCTCAAAAATAAAAGAATCACTGTTTGGAAGGGCTAAACAAGATTTCATCAAATTATTTAAGCTCTTGTTTTATAAAATAAAATATAAATTTTAAATAAGAAGATATTTAAGAAAGAATAAGGGGATAAATATAGAGAAGCAAAATAATAATAGCACTATAATAACAAGTAAACACTACTGTATAATAGGCTAATAATGTCTTAACATTTGAGGCAATTTTCAAATCAGATATATTCTCATCAGAATTTGCGCTTTTGCTCAAATTTAAACTATAATTTCTCATTTTGTTAAGCATTGTGTTATTATATTACACTTATATTCGTGACTCAAATTATAGTATAAATCGTTTACTTAAAAATAAAATAAATATATTCACTCTATTATATCTTCAATATTACATAATTCCTATTATACAATACACTCCTTAACACAAATTTATGAATTAAGATGCCGTCAATTAGTGTTCATTATTCTTAAATTAGTAATACATATAGTTTACATACAGTAGTTAATTACTAAAATTGTTCTCAGGTGTGGGACTTTGTTAGTATAAAACAGACCAAACTATATATTACCGACAATTGTATAAATAAATATTTAAGAGTGAAAATGTTTGAAACAACCACTTTATTAAACCGGGAAATATATAAACCAAGGAATGGAAGGAATTATTAATATTTGTTTTATTTATCTCAATATTAAAAATATAATATTTGTTTCTAATTTCAATTTAATTTTATTGACGTATTAAAAGATTTTGTTTAAATTTTAATTAAGGGCTAAACTAAGAGAAGAAAAAGTTTTAGCTTTTGATTAAATACTATAAATTAGATAAGAGTTCAAAGAATTTTTGGGACTTTTTTCTAAACTAATAAAATATTAAATTAATTTATTAATAAATAACTCATAAAAATTGATATTTTTTTGTTTAGAAATAAAAAATAATTTAAATTAACTCAATATTAACTAACTTTTGGGTAATTCCTGTTGAAAAACATTATAAATCAATATTTCATTAGTGAACAAAATTATGAATATTTCTGATAAATAACTAAATAATAAAAACAAAAAAGATATTAAAAGAATCTTTTAATTGCATAAGAATTCCAAATCAAATGTTTATAATTGAGGGGAAAATGTTTGGAAAATAATTATTAGACTCAGAATATTAATGATAGCATTGTATTGGAAAATGTCTATTAAGGCCAACAGAATATATGTGACCTTAAATACAAACTTTCGTTCTGACAATAAAAGAGTGATAATATCATGTTTTTCTGTTTTTTGCCGAAAAAATAATGATAAATGAGTTAATAAAAAATTATTAATCATTTTTGAATTGTATGCAAAATAATAGCAAAAACAGTTCGAGTTCTCAAAACTATTATATCAATAGATTATTAATGGATAAACAATTTTTCTATTGAGTAATGTATATCTTATTATTACTATTATTAGATCCAATTATTCTATTGGAACATAATTAAAGCACAAGAATGAGAAAAGGCATAAAATCCTTGTGCAAGTCTAGTACAGACAGAGCACAGCATAAATAACTAACTGCTTATTACATGTATATAATCATTGATTATCTATTGATTAAACTTTTGAACCAATAGTTGTTATATAATTAGAGTTTGGATTAATTGAAACTATTATTTAATACATAATTTGTATGACTCTATGAGAATAGACTGATCTGTAAAATAGGATTCGACTGTTGGTTAAATTTTTATTATTTTTCTTTCTTTCAGATAATAAGATTCAAAGAAAAATACAATCATTAAAACTATAGAATGAGAATACCATTGTATGTGTTGTATAAGTTTTAGACTAAGTTTCTGTTTGACTACAGGTTTTCCTTATTGCCTAAACCACAATATAAGCCAATTATTGTCAATAATATCGCGCCCTTTATTGTTGGGAACATAACTCTTATGTTCTTTCTTAACATGCAATCCAAGAGTGAGAGAAAGAGAAAAGAATCCCAACTCTTAGCCCTAACTTAGCCTAACATTTCCGCACATTTCCTCGCATTTGCTAACATTTGCACACAATTCTTCACATTTCCTGGAACATATTCACGCAATTCTTCTCCCCTTAAAACAACTCTTTCATTCGAGTAGAGAAGTGTTCCAAACCATAAGAATCATAAGAATATTAGAGCGAATAAATTCTTTATTATCTATTTATGAATTTCTATTTTTACTGTAATTAAAACAAAACAAAAAATATTCAGTCGTTTTATATGACTTTGATTTGACTCTTGATTTGTATATTTGGTTCAACAAAATTTCAATATTTTATTAAATACAATAAAAGTTCTAATTTATCAAAAACTCGCCTCATTTTAAAAATAAATTATTTGAAATCATTTAAAATACTTTAAGTTTATTTTTACTCATTGAACAGGATTTCGATGATTAGAAATATTATTTTTCTTTATTATAGTTTTATGACAACAAAAAATGTATATTTTCTTATAATTTTCTAAAAACTAAATAATAAATGACTTGAAGATGAGTTAAAATGAGTTAAAACATGTTTAACTATTTAGAGCTAAAGAAACAGATTTAAGAAGAAAAGAGAAATAAAAATATATTGTATTTATTAGAGATCTTCACAAATATGAACGAAATATACGCTTAAAATATATTTATTTTGACTTCGAGTTGAAACTAATAAGAGAATTGATAACAAATGTTAATTAATATGTGTAACAAAATTATGTTTTATATTTGTGCCAAAAGAACCGGTAGTAATGATAATATCTTTGGATAAATCTTTTTATAATAATAGAAAGCATTTAATTATACATCAATTCTAATGTATTTTTTTTAATCACAAACTATAAAATATAACTAAAGACTAACTTTGTTTAAGTGTATCCGCAAATCCCGTTCCCTCAGCCAGTGTTACAAAACCATCCAAACGATTGCATGACTTGAGTGTTTCCATAATGTCTTTATCAGAATTAGGATATATTATGCCATCGATGACATGTATAGTTCCACCTGAAGGGCCCACTTGATTAGCAATGGTCACCCGTTCCCCGTTTATAGTATACGAATCGTTATGAGCTCTGTTAATGCGTAACTTTGAGGCACTCCTCGGCTGTATTATCTCAGATATTCTCATCTCTTCCAGCGATTGTGCACTTTCGATGACATGATTGTCGAGAAGTGGCGCTAAAGAGTTGACATTATTTTTCCAGAACTCCAACAAATTGGGCGGTAATCGAGAAACGGCTTCATTTGAGGGCAATATAATTGTGTAGCCATTAGTTGAGGCAAAGTCTACAACATTTTGTAATTCATTTTCGAGTGTCGGGAATGTATTGATGAGTGAATCGGCGTTCAATTTCTCTATAATTTCTCTTATATTACTCGCTTCGGTAATCAGATTATCCATCTTTGCGTCACAAGTCTGTAGACATGTGTGTTGTACTGACGGACAGTGTTGTAGTATCGGTGTGTCGGACAGGTCTTGATTTCCCGGTGGAAATGGTTTGATAATCGTGTCGTCATCGGGAGTGAAGTGAGCATTGGTTGTGGGCATTGATATCGAAATCGTTGTCTTCTGTTCATTATTCTGTTGTTCTCTGTCGACCACCTGTTCCTCACTCTCTTTGCTATCATAGGGTCCGCCCACTTGTCGTTGTGGTTCTTCGAATCGATTTTCCTCAACCATTGGTCTAGTTGTCAGTTCAATGTCGTCGTCGAAACCTTTTTGTTGAACATCTTCTTCTTGTGGCGGAAGAATCGATGCTCGTGTTGTAGTAGTAGTGGTCGAGTATATGACTTCGTTTTCGACAAAGTCCTGTTCGTCTTCTTGGTTTGTCTGTTGTACCGGCGTTTCTGGTTCTGGTTGTTGTGGTATCTGTACGTCTGGTTCCCTTTCTTGTTCGTGTACAGGATATTGAGTGCTGGGCCTAATCGGCATTTGTTGGTTTGAGTAGGAAAAGGATGAGGACTGAGATGCAGAATTAACTACCGGTCGGTTAGTATTCTGTGGCTTTTGATTAATATTAGTTTGTGGCACAAAGTTGTTATTCAGTGATATTTGTGGTAAAAACGCTAACGGAGTTGAAAAGTATTTGTTTGGATTGGGATTAAAGCTATCGAGTGCTGAGGGCTTATTGAAATTCTTTGACTCTATTTGCTGTCCATTCGTTTGCTGCTGTTTATTGTTATAATTGTTATTATTATTGTTGTTATTATTGTTATTATTATTACTTAATTGATGAGTATTTATAACTACAGTTCGAGTACTGGGATTCTGATTCTGATTCTTGTTATTCAAGTGATTTTGATTATTACTGTGTGTGAGCCCAACTTGTTTGAGTGCATTCTGTAGGTCATGTGGTCGCACATATCCGACGTGATATTTATTGACTGCGGGTTTCGACGCTATGGGTGGCTTAAAATTGCCAGCAGGTGTTGCACCAGACCCACCGCCACTACTAGAAGAGCCTCCATTGCCCTCATAAGAGCCAATATTTCTTGATTTGATTCGTTTTTGAATTTTTGCGACAGTTATCGGCGCTTTTGGAGGACTGTTATTCACGTTTAGTTGCATTTTATTCACGAACTTAGAAAGTGGTGATTCATTACTGTTATATAATTTATTCGCACCTGTAGTCTGACGGGACTGGATGTTAGAGTTGGGTTTGGCGTGATTTAGTATCTGTGATGTCGATGGCTGTGCCTGATGTGAGTCATGTGAAACCACTTTCAGACCGATATTCTGTGCCAATGGCTTTGTGGCCAATTCGTTGATATCCAGATAGAGTGTTAGCCCCTGTTCTGGCAGATCAAAGCCCAGAGTGGCCCCGTGTCGGTGCGGTTTAATCACTGGAATCGGAAGCATTTCAGAGTCCTGTGTCTTCTGTTGTTCTGTAGTTTGTTGTACTTTAGACGACACTTGTATTGAATCGCTGGCTATTTTGTCACTTAATTGTTTGAAATTTTTGCTTATAGTAGGTATTGGTGTCCAACCACCGGACCTAAGCTGTGGCGGTGTAAACGAATTGTTAAGTGAACCACAATTAGAATAACTAATATAAATGTTTATCACAAACAATAAGAATAAGTCCGAAAATTTTGTGATTCCAAACATTTTTGTTTCCTTATTCACAAACTTTTTTTTATATCAATAGAAATGAAAAAATTGACACTTTTTTCTATTTGTAAAGAAAAGGAAAACTTTTGTCATTTAGTTTTAACGGTTGAAAGAATTTATTTAATCGAAAGAGAAGACACTTTTCACACTAAAACTTATTTCACATATTAATTGAGACAAAAGGAAAACTTAAATCTGATTTCAATGATATTTATCGCTAAGCTATCAAACACTTCATTGAGAGATAAAAAGTTTTTTTTTTGATTCGCTATTATTTTTTCTTAATATACGAAATGAATATAACTTTTGAATAATAGTGTCTGAAGAATAGAAAACTTTATGAAAGCCTTTTTATAGGAGATGTCAGAATTAGTGGTATGGTGTGAGTGCTTCTCATAGGAGCGCTCATCATAACAATCACATAACATATAAGAGAACACTCAATAGAGAAGAGGCAGTGGTTTTGTGTACTATCATATATGCAATCCTAATATGAAACTGACTGACCCCCTGACACGAAAAGAGGTCGTTCGGCACTGAGAGAGAAAAGAATAGATACTCTCTCTCACTAAGAGCTTATTTGTGAGCCATTCAATCCTCTTCTTCTTCTTCTTCTTCTCCTTCTCCTCTATCTCTTACATACAGTACTCATAAATATCGGTAATCAATAAATATTAGCCAATATTTTTCAATTGCATTACTACTGGTTCTCAAAAAAATATTTTAACTTTTAGTTCAATGGAATATATGATGGCTTTTCAGAATATAAAACTTGTATTTGGAATAAAAGGCGAATTCTTTTACTGTTCAGAAGTTTAAGTTCAAGACTAAAATTGAAGCACAAAAACAATAAAAAATAAAGTAGTAATCGATGTCTGAAAGGCTAATAGAATTCTGTTATCAACCGATTATTTATTCACAGTTTAAAAATAATCTATTGATTGCTATTATAGTAATCAATGTATAGAATGTGTTGTAATTGAAAATATTCTTTATGTTCACAATATTTCTAAACCCCTCAAAATCATATCTAAAAGCAATTTTGTATTTTTAAAAATAAGATAATTTAAAATTTCTGTTCAGAAAAACTTTACAAATTGATTGAGTTGTTTGAAAAATGTTTAAAATCTTATTTCTCAGAGTTTGTAAATCCAAAGGAAGTGAATAAAAAAGGAATAATAAAAACAAGTTTACAATTATTTTTATTGTATTTCAATTTGTTTTACTTCTTGACTGATATCGAGGAGAAATAATGTGTCAATTTTGAGATCTTATATATTTTTTTTATTACTTCATGTGATATATTGATAATAATCGTATTTAATTAGCATAAAATACAATAGAATTCTTGTAGAGATAATCAACGCTTGTTATCGACAAAAACTATTTTTTTTCATTTAATACTCTTTAAAGCATTTCATTTCACTAAAAGATCTATCAATTGATTAGATTCTTATTTAATAATAAATACCATAATATAAATCTCAAATCTGAACAATAGATTAGTTGTTTGTAAATATTTTTCTTTCTCTTATTATGAGATATGAAATGAAAATAAAATTAAATAAGAAATTAATTCTCTTATTAAATGAAACTAACGGTTGGGGAAAGACATCAAAGTATGCGTTCAGTTATATAACAACAGCTATTCTATAATGTATTAAACAATTTGTATAATATGTGAACTGATATATGAAATGAAAGAATATTTTAATATTTAATAATATAGTTCCAGATATGCAGTAGAACTGGTACTTAAAAAGATATATTCATAATAATCTTGGCAATATATTAACATAATAATAGGTGCATTGGATAGGGAGAGCACAGGCATGAGATGTGCTCTCATTAATACAAAACTAGAGTTGAATATTCATAAAATAATAGTTAATTATTATTTTGCTGTCAGGAAGTGCTGTATTGAATGGAAAGAACTTCTAAACACTTTCGTCTTCATTGAGAGATATAAATACTTTTGATGAACAAAAATTGAATAAAATTATATATTAATTATAATTAATGTTCGGAAACAATTTATAATGTTTTGAATTCTTTTCTCAATTGCTATCCTTTTCTCTACTTTAATCATCTAATCATTAGTTGGTTTTTGTCTTTTGGTTTCATATTTGTTTTATTTGACTCTTACTATACATATAAGGGTTTTGCGGACACTTATATTTAACTTTAATATTAATAAATATATTTCTAATCTTATTGTGTCTATTGATCAGTGAATTAAAAAAATAAACTTATTTTTGTGCCACTAATTCACCGACAAAAGGGCCATAAATTTAATTCTTTATTGTAAATCAACATTTGAGATGATTTAGTGTTTAGGCCTTAGAACTAATGCCAAATTCTATTGACACCCAATACTAAATTAGATATTTTTAATATTTAGATTTTAGAACTTATTATTTATTATTAATAATAAAGTTTAACCATAAGAGCCATAAGAAAGAGAATTTAAACCTTTTTTGTGTTTGGATTATAAAAACCTTTTTCTTCACGAATGGCATTAATAAATATATGGTATTTACAAAATATTGTTTAATACTGTATTTACAATACATATAAACAGTTAAACGACCTCAAGATAGGGCTCATCCAAACTCCAATCTGTCTGTTTTAATATACCGGTGCGGACACCCTCTGAGATATAGTGTTCATCACTGAAGAAGTAGATAAATGTAGAGAAGAGTTTGAATTAAAACCAACTTTTTTTAGCTATAATTTATTGAAACACTAAATAAATGCAAAATATTATAATATTTGAGAATAAAAAAGATAAGAGAAAGAGAGAAATAGTTTAAAAATAGTAGTGAAGAGAAAATATAGATTTCATATAAAATTGCAATTTTATTATTAAAGTATAATAACATAAAAAGAAAGATATATTTATTAGATATTAAACTCAAAAATTTTAAATTTCCTATTAGTGTATAATAAGATCATAAAAAATATTATTCTACTGTCAATGTCTTGTTATTAGACATCTGTAAGCTTTCATACCATACCTGTGTGACCCTCAATAAAAGATGAAAAATGAGAAAACCTGTCTAATTTTGTGTGATTATTAGCACCACTAGTGTACATATGCTATACTGTATGGCCTACTGACATACTGGTGCTGTTTTGCTACTCAAACACATCTATTCTTATAACATCTCATCTGTTATTGTATTTCCGAAATAAGTATTGCCTCTTATTATCAAATTGATAGCAAATTAGTCATACATTAGATTATGAGATAAACGAATTGAGACAAACAAATTGCCGATAATTCTTAAATCATGTTCTCTCCTGTCCTCTCCTTATATACATTCCTTTCCACTCTTAATCTCAATGATTGAGCATTTAATAGCTATTTGTTAATAGTGTAGTGAATCTCAATCTCAATCGTATAACAGTGTCATTGAGTAGGTGTTAGTTATATGTCTGCGAAAAACCATTTTTACGATTCGCTCTTTAATATTGTTCTCATCTCTGGAAGTGAACAAAAGTAATGGGAATTAACTAAACATCTCTTCCGTTCATATGTTTAATAATCTCTTCATTACATATAATTATATTTAAGGGGAATAGAAAAAGAAAGAAAGAAATAAATAAATGAGTGAATAAACTGAATGCGAATTCTAATAAATGTTTATCTCTTTCTTTCATTATTTCTTATTTTTCTTGTTTATTAAATGTGATCTAAATTCGTGTCTTAAAAATAATACTTCGATTCCTACGAAACAAAAACAATGTGTGAATGAAATTTGGAGCAAATATTTCTATTGTGAAGAATCTTCTTATCTCTATCTCCAATACAGAGCTCCGAGTCTTTTCCATATAAAGCAAAAATGTTTTTTTAAATGTTCAAAAGATTTTTATTTTATTTTTATATTCTGAACGACAAAAGAACTTTCACACAAACAATGACTACAGAAATATATGTTCACTAAATGTAAAATTTGTTTTTTACC
>JAQIXY010000110.1:0-12074 GCA_034699165.1 Adoristes ovatus | reverse complement strand
AGAGAGAGAGAGGACATAACTTTGAACTTCAGTATAAATTCAACACATTATGTAATTGAGATGAAAGGATCTGTAAATTCTTATGCTATCAGAAAATAGATTTACATTTGAAGATATAATGACTTCTTTATCAAATGTGTTACTCTTCTCTCAAACAATTTATAAGTTAATAGATATAAGACTAGAAATATATTTTCAAATTAAAAAAAATGTTAAATTCTTAAGAAAAACAAATAAATAATTTTTATCGATTATATCAGTGAAATATTTTTTTATACTTCTTATGGTTAGAAGCGTTTCGTAAAAAAAGTTATTTTATTTTAATAGAAATTTATTTTTAAGAGTCCTAAAGTCAATAAATCATGGAATGGATGACACTATAAGTTATGTTCAATTCTTAGAACACAATATAAGTTATTTCTATATATTTAAGTTATGTAATGACTGCAGAATATAATGAGTGAAAGTATTTTTTGAACCGAAAAAAGAGTTCATCAACTTATTAATGAAGGAGAAGTGCAAAAACAAAGTTTGTGTCGTTTTCTCATTTATGTAATTATTTTTTTCTTATTTCCAATTAAATTCAATTTCTGTAACTGAAGTAAAAACTGTATAAATATCTCGTGACTTAATTGTCTGCAAATATTGAGTTCATATTTATTGCACACAAATTAATTTTCCTAATACTGTATTACTCTTAACCATCTCTTAGACTGACATTTGAGATGGCATTCAGACAAACATTAATGGGCTGAACGTAAAACAGTGCACACATACCTGCACTGTACTGTACAGACCGACAATTATAAATAGAGGATCTCTTGAAAAGCGTATTATCGTATTATAGATATAAGATATATGAGCTATGAGTGCAATAGTGATCGCGTGTCTCATATATTAGAAGAGTTTTCACATATAATACCTTTGCTCTCATATCGGGCGTAATCTTTCGACTCTCAAAATTCATAATATCGTCTTTGACCCCACGTCTGGATAGAAATGATTTCATTGATACCCAAGAGGTGTCATTGACGCCCATCAGCCGAAGTACACCTTCGAGTATATCGCGTATCACTTCTGGCGGTGCGCGCAATGACCTAATCTCGGCCAACGACTCGGACCTAATAGAGCCGACGGCTTGCTTGGCCTGTATGAGCACCGGTTCTATTTGTTTGAGTTCGGCGTCAATTTCTGTTTTTCTGATTTTTAGTTTTTGTGTTTCTCTTTCAGTGTTTGCTTTGATTTGTTCCAATTCTAGTCTTTGGTCTTCGGACGCATGCATTGAATTAGTGATGAGATTCAACGCATCGTCTGCTTCGAGTCGTTTGTTCGCCAAAAGCTCTTTCTGTTGGAACGCTTCTGATTTCAAGTTTTCCACTTCAGTGCCGGCTGTGTCTAGTTTTGAGACACCAGTAGTCAAGTGTTCGCTTCTCTTCTCTAATTCGCTAAACTTTTCACTTATTATTTTAGCGAATATATGAATAAAAGCGATATATTTTCGCGATTCGTTTGACAATTGTTTTACAGAAAATAATTCATATATTTTAAGAAAATGTTTTGCGAATTCCTTTTCCCTAACAATTTCGGGTATAATTAGTTGTGGCAATTGAATCAGTGATTCTTTAGACCACTTCTTGCAGTAGTGTATGTGACAAACCCTACTCCACATCAATTCATTTACGCCTTGCAGTGAATTGAGTATCAATACTATTCTGACCATTGATTTGCAATTCCTTTCACATAAGATTCGGTATATTTTATCCCTTAAATGATTACTCAATTGTAAATGAATTTCATCGATAATTATTAGGATTTTTTTGTCGGTTTGTTCGTCGTCTCCAAAGACCAGTGCATTCAACTCTGCGCTCAACTGTTTTTCATTATATGCCTGTTTTGGTGACCACACAGAGTCGAACCCAAATGCATGACAGGTGGCCCTAATGGCTAGTTTGCGACCCAAACCACTGTTGCCAACTAATACCAATCCTTTTATCAGTTTGTCATCGTTTTCAATAAGGAATGTATTGCTTTCTGCGAACAACTCTATAGTCTCGGCCACTATAGCCAGAACCGGGTCCTGTATTTCAGTCTCATTTACCCAAGAGTTGACTGTTTTCTTGATTTGATTCACAAACTGGTCAGTGGTTTGAGCCGTCAGATTGGATGAGCCATTAAGACTAGCGAACACAGTATTCTTATCCTGTGCTCCAAATACTGAATTGAGTGCTGAGTCAAGAATTTCTGGCGATTCTGTGATCTGACTTTGAAATGCTCTCCAAAACTCATACCTCAACACAGAATTATTCACTTCTGTGTAATGATTGAGAGCTTCAATGATTTCAATTCCAATTCGAAGCAAATCTAATCGTTTGTCTTCAATATAGCCCTCAATTTCACGACTCATTTTAGTGAATGCTTTGACAAACATTTGACTATAAGTGCTTTCACTTTGGATTCGACCCAAGAATATAGTCTCGATTTCATTAATTGGCGGCAATTCTATGTCTACGACATGCATAAGCGATACGAGTCGTTGGTCTAAATATTTTAAGTCAACACAAGTGGCCACCACTTGAAATCGGGTCAATTGAATCCATTCGAATGACTGTTCATCAAACATACCATTGTATGCCATCAATTGAGTCATGAATGCAATAACAGATTTAGTCTTCCATTTGTCTGACTTTAAAAGTTCTAAATTTTTTAAATAAATAATTATTTTTCCATTTGTCTGAGATCTCATCACTTTTGATGAGCCACTGGTTATTATATTACACGACATTTTTAGGGCACTTAATATATGAGCAGACGAAGTATCGGGGGTGCAATTAATAGTGACAACCATTCCCGTAGTCAGTATAGTCTGTTGGGCCAAAGCATTCTTACCGACGCCTTTGTGGCCGATAAATAGGACGTGAGATTCACTATCAATCCAAGGCTTAACTAATTCCAGTGCTTTCAGTATAGTTGCTGTTTGTATGAAAAGCCCTTCGTTTTCACATATTATGAAAAGATAACAAAAATGTAAATTAAGTTAAAATAATTTTTAAAAAATATATTATTCATATCTAATCTCAAAGTATATAAAATTAATTAATGAAAACCTGATTTTTGTTTTAATTTCACATCAATTGCATTGAAATTTCTCTGCACTCTAAGTATGCCTTTGATAGGATCCGAGTCCTCTTGATTTGCATAATTAATATGACTCAATAGAGTGCGAGACAGAGAAACCGATAATTTTTTATTTTCAACACTCGAAACATATCTAATGAGTTCATCGATAGACAAGTGGACATCAATTTGTTTGAGACCAGTGGTCAGTAGTTCTGCATTTTTGACACCATTAACACAAACCACACCTAATCTGGATATCGTTGCGGGCGATGCGAACTCAAGAGATGTTGTTTCGAATATCAGATTACAGTGTTTTGGGTCAAAGTCTATGCGTTCGCCCGACGGCAGAGTCAGTACTCGGTTGTCGTCTAAGACTGAGTTGAGTGCTTCGACCCAATCCGGGTCTATATCGCCGTCAAATATCAACCAAAACTGACTGTTTGACTCATCTCTGGCAATATCGCGGGACTTGTGTGTGAGCACCCCGTCGTGCCACTCCCGGGTCTCCTCGTCCACGTACCCTAACAGTTGACTCCTATTCACTGCCTTTGGATTAATAATAACAGTGTTTGTGTTGCAGTTACTGTCCAACTGTTTTCGGGCCTCTTTAAGCACTTTCCAAAGCGTCGACTTTCCGGCACCACTTTGGCCAACAATGACTATACCCAGACGTGACTTCAACTGTTCGTCCAATTCTATGATTTTAGTTATTTGTTTCTGTTTATTAAACATAAGAACAAAACAGGAGTTTTAGTTTAATTAATTAATTTAAGTTATATATTAATTATTTATAATTCAAATATAGAGCGATATTGAGTACAAACCTCATCAAAAACTAATTGTTTTTCTTCTATAACTTTTGTAACACAATTAGTCAAATCATTTTTAATGCCTGTGCTGTCGAACAATGCTTTATCACTGAAGACATCTGTAAGAAGTGATTCAAATTTTTGGTCGTCTTCTTCGATAAGTTTTGATTTAATTTGTTTGCGTAAAGTGTTTGTTACGATTCGAAACTCATCCTTATCTCCACTACTTCTGAGCGCTCGACCACTGGCTTCGAGACATGTTTTTATAGCTCTGAGTCCCCAATCGTAGTGTTTCTGATGAGTCATGCAATCCCGGGCCAACTCAAACCAAATTGTTATTTTTTGTCCCAATTCTTTGGACAAATTTAATTCAAAACCTTCTGCGAGAAGAAGAACTCTGGATATGATCTCATTGTCTGGAACTGACATTGCGATCGGCAAAAACAAAGACTTCAAATTATCGGGAAGTCTATTACGGCCACCATATTGTTTGCCGACGGGGTTTAGTGTAATGAAAATTGCGGAGAAATTATTGATTTCAACCTCACCTATAGATCAGTTAAATAAAACACAAATGAATTGATTAAAATTCAGCTCAAATACCATATTCTGGTAACAAAACAGTCTTCGATTTGAATTTGATGGCCCACTGAATGGCCTGTATTTGTGAGGATAGGGCAGACAATACGTCCAGTTGTAGACGATTGAACTCATCAAAGCAACCCCAGGCGCCACACTTTATAAGCCCGACTAGAATTCTGGTCATAGCCTTGACATCAATGGCTTCATCGCAATTAAAGACCATAACCTGACGACCAAAGTGTTGGCCCAAAGCCTTTACACTTTCTGTTTTGCCAGTGCCCGCTGGACCGTAAGGATTGCCTCCCAAACCCATTTCCATTGCTTTTTGCAGCGAATATATGATAGTTTAAAATTTAAAAATGTCACGTTTTAATTGTATTCTTCAATACCTTGAGTTAGTGTTAAATAGCATTTGTCAGTGAGAGGGGTGTGGACTAACTTCGCGCCACCAAAACAGCCCAAGTATTCAAAACTGTATTCAAAAGACGAGTTTCCCATTTGAATGTTAAGTAAGCCATTAGTTCGCCGTTTATTGGCGTAGAATCTCAACTGTTTTCTCCAAATCCATTCCTCTGAGTCGCGAACCTCTTTTGATATAAGTTCTTCGATGACAGTCAGAAAGTGTATGTTATCTAAAACAAGAGATTTTACTTTTATGTTTAGAATACTTTCGAAGTCCAACTCCTGTCCGGTCAGTGACGACAACTCTTTTTCGTAAGTAATTTTCAGTTCTGGCAAACGATGTCTACTAATCGCGTCTTCAGTTTTATTTGTAAACAAAACCCAATTAATAAGACTCAAGAGCTGTGCCGGTAATTCCCAACTCTGTTCAGTCAAACTCTTATCATTTTCAGCCAAACAATCGAAAAACATTTCTTTTAAACTCGACTTTAACTGTGTTTCTAAATTTTTAAGCCAAGACTCGACACCAGACGCTCCCCTATCGCTCTCTATTAGTACTTGTCTTCTAAGTGTAACCACTTCTCCTTCAGGACTTTCCACACTTACCACTGACTTATTTGAGTCCAAATTTATTTGACAAACAGTATTATTGAATAACTTCTTGAGTAGAGTCGACTGATTTACTTCAACTTTTCCCGCGAGTATAAGAAGCAGATCGTCGTCGGCCAAGAAATAGAATCGGGGGAATCGAGCCCTCGACTCCTCCATAAATGTTTGCAACTTTTTCTGACATAAATTTAAAGTTTTATCAATTGTTTTCAATCTATTCTCAAGACCTGTGATATGAAGTAATCGCAAAACGTGTGGGTCTTTTGAGATCAATCTTAAAATGTCCTGAAAATCACGCGATGCCGGAGAAAATGTATAGTCAGTGAACATTCCGGTGTCGTCTTTAGCATAGATTGGTTCCAAAGATATCCATTTGCGTTGCACTGAATTCAATAGCGATAGTATTGAATCCAATTGTGACAAACGATTCTCCCAAAGGGTTGATCTCTCGACCAAATCATTTGTGAAAAACTCTGTATTTTTTACAGTTTGAAGAGTAAGACTACATTCTGACACCTGATTCAGTATTTGTCGCCAATCCTTAATTAGTTTAACTTCAAGTCCTTCTGATGTCTGGTGTGTAAAGAGTACTAAAACAGCAGTCGTCGCAAACAAATCTAATTCATTGAACGTTTCGCGAATCGACATCTCATTTGAGGCTCTATTCAGACAAATAAATAATTTAATATAATATATACTATAAATTGAATTTCGAATTACTTTGTATTCAATTCTTTTATGGCTTCTTTTGAGATTATCAACTGTTTGCTGTGTTCCACTAAATCAGAAAGTTTTAGTTTTTCGTAATCCATAACCAGACCTATTAGTCCTAAGAATTGTTGCCAATGAGCCTTTACAAAGCACTCGCCCCGACATAACTTCAGAATAGCTATCAATTCTCTCCATTCCTTTACTCTTGTGGTCAGCATTGGGCCGACATTCTGGTTCTCTTCTTCCCATTTACTTATATAGCTTTCAATTGCATTTAACTTATTTCTGCTGACAATCCATTCCATATCCAGATATTTAGTTATTCCGGACTCGAATTCATGAATTATATTCCATTTGGCGTCTGTTTCGCGCACTTCATCCACAATATTAGTGAATAATTCAAATGATTTGGGTTTTTGTACTGAAAAATAGTCACAACTCATAGACAACTCTTCACATCTAGTGATCAATGAATCGCATTCTATTCGAAGTTCAGAAATCATTTCTTTTGATTCTTTAGTTTCATTACTCATAGAATTCCAACGATTGACAAATGTCTCGATTTCGGCGCTCGTATTACCGATCTCTGCATCAGATCTTGATTTTAGAATTTCTCTATTTTATAATCAAATAATAAGTTTAATTAATTTCTTAGATAAGAAAATCAATAAATTTTATAATAAATTATAGAATACTTATAAGAATCCAAAAGCGAATCTTTAGTTTCAGTAATTCTTTCAAATTCATCGAATTTATTCTTAACATCACTCAAATCGGGTGCTATTTTTGAAGACCATTTCATTAGAAAAGATAATTTTGCCTCCAATTCGGCATATCTTTGATTCAGATCTGTTTGAATTGTATTTAATTCTGTTTTAAATAAATTATCGATTTTTATTAAATCGGATATATTTTCCGGTCGTTTAGAAGTTATTCCCAATAATTCACTGCATTTTTCATCAATTATTTTGATCTCTTGATCACACTTTTCTTTCAAACTTCTGGCCAATAGTTTATCGATTTCTATGAGAAGCCAATCGATAAATGTCTTAATCGGAACGATATTAATAACGAAATTCCCGGTTTGACAAACAATTTCATTGTCAACAAAATCTTTATTGAATTTTTGTGCTTTACTTTTAATAAGAATTAAATTATTTTTATAATCATCTAAAGTGTCGCACTTCAGGAATTGAGCCAAACTATCGCTACTATTCTCTAAATTTGTTTGCCATTTAATCACATAATACAGTGAACACCACTCAACAAACTTCAGACGAATTTGGATCAGTTCTTCGATCATATCATTTGCTTTTTCATAAAGAATCGGAAAATTATTGAAATTCCGTAAATATATCGCATAGAATAACGACTTATTAGCGCTGTTTTTATTGTCTACTGTAGTCGAGGGTACAAACCCTTCAAATTTCTCGGGCATTGATAGGAATGTTTTGATTCGGCCATAAACTTTTGCTTTTATCTCTTCGATCGGTGGTTTATAAGTGACAGCACCGGAAACAAAACACAATTCTATCTTAAATGTGTCTGAATTGGAATCTTTGGAAACGGATCTAAAAGAGAAATTGCTTTTATTATTGACGCCAAACGACAAAAGATGATCTGATTTAATGAGCGTATCGTTGAAATGGTATTCCAATATTTTGTACAACTGGTGATCCCAGTGTCGCTTCCATGGCATTGTGTTCTCATATCGAAAATCAATTTCTTGTATAAGAGTTTTGACTTCATTTAAATTCGTTCTCCACTTAACTAATTGTATGTCAAACAGAGCTCTGATTAATAGCAGAACTTTTTGGTGATGTTTTCGAAGCAACCGATTCTCTGTTGCGAACTGTTTTGAAAACTTTTTCAACTCTTCGAGCCATGAATTCAGTTTGTTTTGGTCGTCACTCCAAGACATACGATCTCTGGATTCCAGTAAAGCCGTGAACTTCTTGGCCGCTCCGATAAGCATTGGTCGCTGCGATAGTAGTATCTGATCGGCAACACTACAGTAAAAGTTAACGATTTCACGCAATTCTCTCGCATATCCGCCATATTTCTTAGCGTCGGCTTCAACTGCTATGATATCCGGAGGTAAAGCAAAGCCTAAACACCGAAGAATACCTGAATCGTTGGACAACTTTACTAATCTCGGATCGAATGTGACTTTTGGCACTTGACTACTGGTGTCGATTTCGATACACTGTTTCTTTGAGTCCAGTTTAATATCTTTCATACTTTGATACCATTCCCTAAACAGACGCAACGAGTCATCACTTAATTCTCGTGATATTTGTTCTAAAGTAGGCTTTGATTCCGAATATTTGTGAATATCATTAAATAGTGAATCACATACTCTGATCACTGCTTTTAGTTTTCCTTCTTTGGCCTTCAAAACACTGATTCTATCGATTATATCAGAATTAGCGTCCATTTCCGACATTTCCGCGATATTGTCGGCCCAATCGCTAACTTTGAGCACCAGATCCTCGCGCTCTGCCTTCAGAGCCTCGAGAATTGTTTGTGTTTTTGCCGAACGTCTCAATTCACTCAACACATGCATAAGACTCGACGCCGAACCGTCACATCTGTGCAAAAGATTTCTCAAACGAGATATGGTTTCTGTTTCGGCGACAATCGAATCATTACTAGAATTTTCTGTACTTTTAGAACAGTTGACAAAAACCAATGTATTCTCGTTTCGACGCCAATGAGCGGCCGAAACATTAGAATCTGGTTCTCGAGTCGAAAACTGGATCTCATTCAGCGATTCATCGCTTCTCTCTATAATCAATAATGTATTGATCGGTGAATTTAAGAACTTTTTTAATTGAATTTGTTGTTCGCGAGTGAATTCATTTGCGTCTAAATCGAAAAATTCTTTTATTGTTTTGACAATCGTTTCATTCGATATATCACTCATTATTTATTTTAAGACAATTAAAAAAATTTACAAAAATATATTCAAATAAAATCTATAAAGTAATTAGAATTTAGTATAAATAGAGTTCTTAATGAATATTCTGTATATATTTGTATAGAAAAGAGTTTGTATTAAAACAATGTTTCCTTAGAAACCGAATGTGTTGTTAAAAATCAATTCATATAAATGTCATCACAAGAAGAATAAATAGTTTTATCATTGCTTTCATTTTAAATAAAATTAAATAATTTGTAAAAAAAACAATTGTAATGTAAATTTGGCCCCTATTGAGGGTGCTTTTCGGGGGAAGTTTTCGAGAATATTGCAAATTATAGTATTATAAGAAATTCAATTAATATTTAAAAATTGTAAGATTTTTAAAACATTTAGCAGTTCTTAAGAAAAATATAGAATATTTGTTAAATTAGTTATTTTAAAAATATATTAAATGTTACAAAACCTGATTATAAAATGTGTAAATATTATTGTTTAATATATTGAATGCATAAAAATTGAATATATTATCAAAATTCAATTTGATTTGTCTTAAGCTCTTTAGATGAGGATTATGTCAGCAATCGATTAGATTTGGATAGAGTTTTAATTTGTTATTAATAACTCAAATATTGAAAACAATTTGTTCTATTATTGACTTTTGTTTCAACCAATTTAGGTATAACTGCATTACACGGTTTGGTGATTCTAATTGTGGATAATGACCGATGTCTTTATGCAAAACATCTATACTAGCGTTTGGAATGATTTCTTTATATGTCTTATCAAATGGCGGAGGATTTACCGGATCTGACGGCCCGTATATAAAATGTAGTGGAATTTTATTGGTTCGCAAAGCACTGACCCAACGGTCTTCGTTTTGGAACCGTTCCTCTATATATGAAAGTATGTCTCCCATCACTCTATAGCCATCATTCTTACGAATCACTTTCCAGAAGTCATAGTAATCTTCTACTGTTGGCTGAGTAAAGGGACCAAAGACTTCACTCAAAGACATTTTAAAAATGTAATAATTGGAAAGTTTGGAAATAACGGTTCCGATTATGGGTGCCTTCAATAGCTATAAATATATTAGTCAAACAATTATCGAATGATATAAAAACATCATTTATTTCAATTTATTACTGTTTGGCTGAGTCTTGGTTTGTGATGCGTCGGAAAAATTCCTCCGTTTAAGAGACAAACACTTTTGATATTAAACGATAGTTTTCCATCACTTTTGTAAACAAAAAGAAAATTTAGTTTCAGTTTATTTCTAATTATATTTCAAATTAGAAAAACGCTTACATTTGTCGGGCCATCAGTTCCTGTGCGACACTATCGCCGTAATCGTGTCCTAAAATGTGAACATTTCTGACACCTAAATGCTTAATCAGTTCTTCTACGATATCCGCCTGTTCTCGGATGGAATACGTGTGAAATCGCTGTCAAAATAAAGTGGTTTTAAATTATAATTTGATTATATTCTCAAAACAAATGTTTTACCGGTTTATCACTGAATCCGAGTCCGAGAAAGTCGGGGGCAATGATTCGGTGGACATTACGCCGCAAATGGACCCAAACTTTATACCAATCGAAACTGGATGTGGGAAAGCCATGAAGACATAGCACTGTTATGTTATTCACACCACTGGTTGTCTCGTCTATTGGTTTACAATTATTGTTTACAAAAGTTTTTAAAACATTTCATTGTTTTGATACAAACCTTTGAAGAATATCTTAAAGCTATTGAACTGAAATGTATGGCCAGAAGACTGCCATTGATATAGGAGTGGACTGAGAGGTGGTTCCGGATAATTGACATAAACAGTGAATGTAATGGCAATTAAGACAACAAAACCCGAAAACAAATTAACCAAAAAAGCCATTAATTTTGAGATCAAAACAAAAACAAAACTATTTTATAACAAATTTTTATTTATTAATCGTTTATATTATTTTACATTTCAATTGATTTTAATTTGAATTCATTTTTATCTTTTAATATAAATAAAAATAAATAAATAAAAAGTTTTTCTTAAATACTTTTTGAATTAAGTTCTAATCAATTGATTCATTCATTCATTCAATAGTAGTGTAAAAGTATTTCATCAAATTTGGAGCCAATTTTGAAAAGTTTTAAAATTGTTTTTCTAATTAACAAACGTATTATATATTTTATATTATAAAGGTTCCAATTGCTGTAACCCGGGGTGATTTTATAGTTTTAAAATGAAAAGTTCCTAGGTTATATTCAAAAATTAAATAAACTTGATTAAAATTAAAATATGGCCTTATATTGGGATTAAAATTGAGATTATATGGGATTCAATATAATAACCTAAAAAACATACACATAAGTTATGTGACATAACTAACTCAACTTAATTGTGAACTTAAATAAATTCAGAACTGAATAACTGATTATAAAATGTGAGAATTAATGACAATAATTTATTTTTATAACTAAGAATTGGTCTGTTAGTAGATTTCATTTACAAGTTATAATCAGTTGTGGGGAAAGGGGTAGGAAATTAATTCATTAACTTACAATGCGATATGGTCAACTGCCGATGAAAATATGCCAATTTTACCATACCAATCAATAAAAATATCCATAAAGAATATATGGTGAGATTTCTAGGGTGTGCGCTCAAACCAGGAATAAAATTAAAATTTGCCAGAAATGAGATTTTACTGTATATGTCTTCAGTGATTATTTTATTCGTCGCATAAATTATTTTTTCATCCAATTATTTATTTTATGCTTCAAATTAATTATTTCATTCAACAAATAAACTCATTTATATCGAAGTTCAGGTGTGCGTCAATCTATAATCCCATCATATTTGTCATCAAAAATTAAAATAATTTTACTAAACTCTAGTTATTCGCTCACAATATTTTGGGTGTGATATATGTTT
>JAQIXY010000109.1:0-12114 GCA_034699165.1 Adoristes ovatus | reverse complement strand
GTGAGAGGAGAGAGACGAAAGACATATAAGTGCATACATTTTGTCAGAATATGTGTGGAGGCTATGGCACTGGCAATGAGTCTTCTCTATTCACTGTTCACAAGGAAGTAAAAGTTCAGTTCTATGTATTGGTGTTCAGAGAGTATTACAATTTAGAATCAGTCGCTTAGAGTAGAGCTTTGCTAATAGTGAACAGTAATATACAGTTTTAGTATATATTACGCCTCAAACCTCATACATGTTTCGATTAAAGCATCAGATTATGCAACGGTTTAGGTGTTGTGAGCTCTGTGTAAGTGTAAAGCTCTTTGAATGTGAGAAAATAGAACATATTATGGATAGCATAACAAATATTGTTCCCTTTCCTGCCTTAAAAGTTTTCAGCAAATTTTCAGTCGCAGTGACGAAACCCTTGGGAAACACTGCACAACGATATTATGCATATTTTAGTCGAAGCGCTGCAGCTCTTTCTCTATTCGCTAAGCTTTAGCTTTACGTTCAACAAAAGCTCTTGAATTCATCTTAACTTTATATATAAACTTATATTCTCTTGCGATTCAATACATGTGATGATGGCATTATAGTGAGCCCTACTCGATAACTACAATACTCTACAACTAGTGCTGCACAAGCACAATACTAGTGCTAGTGCTTGTGTACACTAGAGTAGACACACCAGAACACATCCACCAGAAAATATAGCAAAAACTTTTTCCGCCCGAAAATTGCAAAAAGAGAACTCAAAATAAGGCACAGCTTATATACATTTACTGTTAAGACTCCCCTTTGGGTTGAGATTCCTATTGGGATTCGCTCGATGTCTCCTACTGTGAAATGGTCTCCCGCTGGTCAGCATTGCTTAGACCGCTTACTGGGTGCTGGCGCAGTGCTGGCTCACTGCTGACCACCCGCTGCCCTTCAAACCAACAACTGATCAATATGTGCGCTCATACATACATATCTCTATTTTTGTTCAAAGCAGAGGACGACAACTTCATTATCATATTACCAACTTATGCAGATCATCATCTGGCAGAGGCACAGGCAGGGACAGAGGCAGACCCATTTCTAGACCCTCTACAACCACAATCAGGTGATTTATTTAATAACTTAATTAAGCTCAACACAAAAAATTTCCTAAACTTTAGAGACTTTGGGGTAAACTTAGAGATAGAGTTATAAAGCAAGTGTCGAATGCACTGAATGTGTGCTTTTGTGAAATGTTGGCAAAATTGTTGTGTTTTGTCTATTAGGTTGTGTGTGTTAGTCAAGTGAAGGTAATGTTCACTATTATTATTATCACTATTTGGTAACTGTTCTTCTCGTAACTAAACTGAAAGTTTAGTCCACTTTAAGCCATAGATATTAAATGGAAGAAAAGAGAGAATTAGTTTGTGTTGAATCTCTTGGGTATCAGTTTCTTCTTGCAAGCGATTCCAGTATTACATATCTTCTGGACTGGAAATTCTCTGATGCAACGAATTGGTAGGACATTGTCAATACCTTTGGGTGCAACTCAGGCACAGTTGTATTTACCCGAGAGCCTCATTAGAGTGTTGCCAAACTTTACTTTTGGGTTTAAACCAACTGATGAGATGGCATAGAGTCGGATGAGCTCTACATAAATATATTGCACTAATAGTAGAACTAAATTGCTGTCTATTCTATGGCAACATTTTATGGGTTGGGCTCTCAGTCTATTGTCAGATCGACCCAAAAGACTGTCTCTCAATGAATGAGTTGAACACTTTCTTACAATCGAACCAATACTGCAATTATAGTTTTCCACTGCAATGAATGAATTGGTTTGTATGAGTCGTACGCTATTAATAACCAGAATATGAATCGAAAGCACTTTTATATAATACTATAGACGAGTAGATTCTAATTCAATTGGATTATGTCCTTAATTAACGGTAGATTCTATTCCCACGCATTCAATGCATGCATAATATGTTAGGAATGGAATGTTATTCATGTTTTACTCATATTTCTTACAATTTATTCTTTTTTTGGTTATTGTGACAAAAAAGAGGAAAAAATGAGAAATGGTTTTATCATTTGCTACGATATGATCATCAGAAACAGTGAATAGCATTCGCAATGAACGCCAAGTCATCGTTGCCTACCATATAATTTAGGGTCAGTTCTTAGACAGTGTACACTACTTACAGGGATCAGTCATGCATGAGGTGTGCATGTGTTCTCCTTCATTGATCTGAGCCTTCATTCAAGTATATTCACCAGAATTAAAATCGAGAGACAAAATCAAAGGAGTCGATACACAACAGCTTCTCTTTCGTTCTCTTTTTTCATATGAATTCATTCAAAAGGCTATCATTTTTGTTACTCCTTCTGATGGTTAAGCCATTGCTATCGGTATTACAATTACTACTACTTCTATTACAAGCAGACTATTATAACAACACAATCACTATATAAGCAAAATCAAACACTTGATTCACTTCCTGTCAAATTATTTTTTTTCGAATCAATTTTTTCTTTTAAATATAAACCTAAACTCCCGGAACTCAACTCAACACTCATTTCAATCATTTTCTATGAAATGTGTTGGTATTTAATCAGAAATCGTGGCTCTCTTTCTATCTATAAATTATTTGTTATGAAAATAATAGCAAAGAAGTTGATGACTGACTCTTCGTTGGATGTCATCCATGCTTGAGGTGTGCAAATGTATCCAACGCTCGATTTCATCCATTCAATGCCTCGCATAGAATGCTTGACTGTTTGGCCAATTCTTTGGCCACCACTTGATTTCTAAGCTCTTCGTTTGCACCCCTTTTCCTGTTATTTAATTCTTCGACTTTAACCCCATTTAAAGGCGACAACTCTTCGTTAATGAGTTTAATTATAATGGCTTTTGTTTATTATTTGTTTGAATTGTAAGCCTGTATTAAATACACCATTTGCTTATGTAGTGGTTAAGTGCGTGCAATGGATATGGACTGACAATCAAAACGACACGAAAAGACAGTTTGGCTGAAATTAACAATAGTGGCTATAATGGCAACACAACTGCTCTCTGCTCTGCAACAGGTCTTTAAACTTTGTTGGCATTAGTTTTTTGTATTTGTTGAGTTGGTTTTGTCTTAGTGTCATCTCTGACATGCATTGACACGCATCCCATGACACGCATACCACTGCTTCTAAGTTTGTCTCTCTTCTCTCACTACTCTCGCTATGCCTTATACACTATTTGTCTTTACATTAATATTATATTACTGTATATACTGTATATTGGATATGGGATGCAAACAAATAATAGACTCGATTCAGTCTAAATCCTAACTAACTTTTAAATAAATCGTCTTATGAGACATATGTTGGGCATAATTAGCTCTAAAAAGTTCGTTGGCTGTAAGGGTCACATAAAGATAGTGGTGAGTGAGGACTGGTTGCAGATAAAGATTGTGAATCACTTTAATAATGACTATCTATTTGTTATAACTTTCACAACAGTCGAGATATCAGTGTTGCGAATCTCATATAATCGCCGGAAACCAATATTTTTGATAAGAGTGCCACAAAAAAGACATTTTTGGCACAGGCCCTGGCACAGGACAGTGGCTGCACCCAATTGCTCAACTGATACCTCTGCAATTGCCATCACTGCCTCGAGCCATACCATTTGGTGCTCTGTCTTCTTCTAAACTTAAACACATTTTATGGCATTTTTTTCCATTTGTTGGCATTCGTTGTGACCCTAAGTGTTGTCTCATTTCTTGTTTTTCAAACATTTCTTTTTTTCAAATTTAGTATAGATTTAGTGCAAAGCTTTTGAGTGCAAAGAATAGAGAGTTGTTGTGAATCGAAGCAAAATAATTGTCGGACAAAAACTAAATATTTTCGATTCACTATTCTGTTGGACTGTTTTCATGAGTTCTTCTGATTCGTGGCTTTCATTATATACCGAACTGACAATCCAGTGAATGACTCTTCTCTTTCTGCTCTCTTTCATAGCCTTAGTGATGGTTTTGCTGTCATTATTAGTGCAAACCGTTTGACTCTGTGTTTGTAAACTGATTCGAATGTGAGCACAGAATATAAACAATCGCTGATTTGACCTTTTGATTGAGACGTGACGGGTGGTCACCGGCATATTCAGCTCATACACAGCTCATTGCCTTCTCGTCTCAGTGACACTGCATTGACTGCGTTCCAAAAGTGTGTCCTCTTTGGACCGAACCGTGCATTCGGTCAGCGATCAGATGCACGCAAACGATTGTATCCATAGCTTTAGGCGTTCTATTTGTTAGGCTTTAATTAAATTGGATTTTTGCCCAAAACAGGCATTCATTTGAGTCACAACTAAATAATGCCAGAAAAGGCTTCCAAATGTGATGTTCCTAAAGATGGGGTTCGTTGATGTCCAGGTGTTGTTACACTTATTGTTGTTATTCTCTTTATTTTGACTCGTATTCTATTCAATGGTAACTCTATTCTGTGGATGTGTTGGATGTGCTGCCCATCTAAGCCAGAACATGCTGTACCGCACCCACAATTCAATGTCAATCACAGTTGACTTCAGCCACAGATTGAGATATTTAGTCGAGTGGAGAGCAATGGGAAGCAAACGTTAAGAGGGGAGAGGCATGAGTGAGGTCAGACAGTTAGGAGTATTCGGATTGTTTGAGCTTAGGTTAAGGCCATTCAAAACCATTAGACATATGCATACATAGTGTAGTGCATAGTATATGCGATAACTAATGACTGATCAAAAGTGTAGAATAAACTGTTCCATAGATTGAGTCAAACTTTGGCGATATTCCAAAGTTAAGGGTCACTACCGCTTCACCACTTTGATGGTCGGTTATAGTCTGTTCTATCTCTCCTCCCTAACGATAGGCAGATACCCCCACCTCCTTCTCGTTTCCACTGACCGAACTGTACTAAACCATAATTCAGCTAAACCTGAGCTGTGACTGGGTTGGGCTATCTTCAAGTCCCGCTAACATCTAATAGAGTGAGTCTTTACGCTATCTTCTCAAACAAGTCCAATACATAGTCAAGTGTGGATATGTCTCGTGTGCCTCAACTCAAGTAGTTTTGTTTCTTACTATTATTCGCAATACTTTTATTACATCTCTTAAACTCTTGACTAAAAGCAAGTCTTAAAGTTTGAAAGTTTTGTTTTGAATTAATATTCATTTGCGTACAAAAAAAGTTATCAAAGTTATGCCATTTTGACAAAAGTTATTAAAACTTAATTTAAAACAATATTTTGTATAATTATTGTGTGAAATGAAGTCTCAACTATCGAAATCTCAAAGTTTGTCTTAAATATTATTAATATATCTATTAAACTAAAAAATATATTCTCTTAATATCAAAGTATTGTTTGCTATTAATTGCTTTGTGTTGTGCCTCTATTAGGAATGACCACTCCGTGTAGTCCCAGTGAAACAACTGCATCGAGTGAAACGACTTCTTCTTCGAGTGTCGATGATTTACAAATTTCATATACTATTGGCGTGACTGAGGGAACGCCATACCCGTGCACTTTCTGTGATAAAGCATTTCCAAGACTGTCCTATCTGAAAAGGCATGAACAGGTAAGCACTGGAACTTTAACTCCTAGACAATGAATATAAGAATAAAATGTTGGGATCAGTGCTAATGAATTGTGAATTTCATTCACAATATCTGCATCTGTCTCTTGCTATCTATGCTTCTAAGCTAGTCTTACCTGAGCCAAGCTTTTGCCTCACCTAAACACTATACACATGGGATACTATGACCCATCTGTCCCCACCCGTAGTGACAGTGTCTCCCGAGTGATGGTCTAAAGCCATATACTTTACTTTTATCTTTATTAGAAAAATATTAAGGTTTGTGCCCAATGTTATAGTTATACAGTGCTCGCACCCCAACCCCACACCAAACGTAGCTGAGATGTAAAGATGTCTTTATTAAGCCGGTGGTGGCGGTCCACCTGTCTCGCTCAGGGGCATATCACTATTGAGCACTAACTTTACTAACATTAACTCCAGTGAACTCTCTATGCCTTTCTATGCAATTCAGAGCCCAATTGTGAGCACAGAGAGCTTCACCCAATGCAAAATGTTTTTACGCCTGTCGTCCTTGGAATAGGAACAGTGGTCATCAATACACGAACACAGGTATAGCTATGTTCGAGATTAAGAAATCAATGCAAAAGAGAAGCGCCTAATGAACTTGAAAGTGAAGGGGAGAGACACGACCACAATATCTGTGCTCTTATGCTGTTTTGCAGTGCTATTGACTAAAAAAGAGAATGAGAGGCATAACAGAAGAGCATTCGCTACAGCTCTTTGCGAATGGGGAAAACGGCTCTGGAAGACCACCCAAATCACCTGCAATTATACCTGAGGCAGGCTGGGGTGCCTCTACCACCGCCACCCGCTGTGTTTCCGATTAAAGGCAGTAAATATAGGGCAGAGGGAGAGCGAAGAGAAAATTACTAGAATTGAGCCCAACGTCAATGTCTCAATACTAGTCAGAATATACTGCCCTGTGCTTCGTGTCTGTGCTGTCTTAATTATCTGCTGCCAAAATTTTGAAACTAAATTTTAGACATTCGATGAGATCTCTCTATTACTGCAGAGAAAAGGCATTCACTTTACTATCGCTTAATAGAGCGTAATATTTATGCGAATTTCAAGTCTGGAATCCTCTCCTAATAGAGACTCATATCTAATATCTTTATTTACGGCTTTCTTATATTTAGTGGTTTTTTGTGTTATCGTTGGCTACCATTTTTGCTCACATTTCAGATACACTCCGACCAAATGCCATTCCGATGTGATTATTGTCAACGACTCTTCAAACATAAAAGAAGTCGTGACCGTCACGTAAAGCTACACACAGGTAATGAACACCACTTTACGACTTCTTTTACTATATATTAATACTTCAGTAGTACTCTTCTGTAACAGTACACTAACCGCATCCCTATCCCCATCACTACCACTCAGTTCATTGAATGAATTAACTTTAATAACTTAATTGAAAACTTTATACACAAATAGATAACTATTGAAAAATAACAAATCAATTCATATATTGATCTAAAAACTAAATATCTGTTGCCTTCTTTGGCCATTCATAGGCGATAAGCGTTATCGTTGCTGTCACTGCGAGTCAGCCTTTTCACGCAGTGATCACTTGAAGATTCACATGAAAACTCACGACCAAATGAAGCCATTCCAATGCGCCGTTTGCAACAGAGGATATAATACCGCTGCAGGTATACAGCCATCACTTATATCTATGAATTATATAAAATATAAAATAACAAATTCCTTTTCATAATCTCCGAGAATATAAAAGGAATGTATTTTCAGTGCCAACAAAAATAAAATGAATATTTAGTAATAGAAGAAAAAAACTTTATTCAACGTTTGAATTATTAATAGAGAATCTAAAAAAATATTAGAGAAAGAATTTTTTGTAAATTATCGCCAAATAGTTGTTTGAAATTAAGCATTTGTTCTTTCGATTCGCCCCTATCTATAGCCCTAACCAGTCATATGCAAAACCACAAGAGAAATAACAGTATTAATAGCGTCGGCGGTAATAATAACAACAGTCTTCATAATGGCAACAATGGAACGGTTAATAATAATAATAATCACAGCAATAGTGACAATAAAAATATAAGTTTAAGTACAACAAACTCGTTGAGTCACGAAAATCGCGGCGAGACTACCACTGCTAATAAGGTATTAGTCCTTTAATTTTTTCATACATATCATAAAATCGTATGCAAAGCTAGTTTTCGCTTCAACTCATCTTTTATCTCAAATTAATGATTGGATTTTTAACTTAAAGTGAATTTTGAGAGATATTCTGCAAAATATTTTGATAATTCATTTTAAACTAATTATGTGTCGATAAAAGTTTAGCGATTTATAAAATTATTATTCAATTATTTAGATTTGTGTTAAATTTATGCGCTTTTATTATATTTATCAGAAAATGATTTATTGATAGTTTTATTTAATCTAAATAAAGGTCTCATCAGATGTAGTGAACAGAAGTAGTTTGAGTCCCAATGAATCGCATTCAGAGCCAACACAAACACAATTAACGTGTGGTTTCTGTGGAATCAAATGCACATCACTTGAGACACATATAAGACAAACACATTTACATCATTTACTATTTGCGGGACTTTTGCAGAACTCTTTCTGTCAGAGCGCAGCCCTTCCTAACTGGCAGTCATTGATGCCACCGCCACCCATACCCGCACTCACGCCTGTAAGTGATTTAATGCAATTGCATCCAAGTCTTCCAAACGGTTCCACATCTCCGCCGTCACCAAAGAAAGCGAAAATAAACAAATCACCATTGATTGTGGCGCCGACAACACCCACTCCTCCACAACCGACACCATTGCCACTGCTATGTAATCAATGTTCTCCTTCGCCAGCATTTCATGACTTCGAGTCGTTTCGCATTCATCTGAAGTCTCATTTGATTGCAGCCCAACAACAACATCAAAGCCATCCATTGGCTGTCCATTCGACCCAATGTCCGCATTGCGGCCAAACAATCACATCCGACTTTGAGACACATCTACTCAACTGTCATATGGGAACCGTTACCACAAACTATGGTTGTGAGTGCTGTACAAAAATGTTTACAAAACCGGATGAACTGCAGAAGCACTTAATGGACATTCACGCGCATCATCTCTATCAGTGCTCTTTATGTCGTGATATGTTTGACAGCAAAGTCTCAATTCAAGTGCACTTCGCTGTCAAACACAGTAATGAATGTAAAATATTTAAGTGTAATATCTGTGGCGAGTTCTGGAATAACGAACACGATTTCAAACTTCACGTCAAAATAGTTCACTTCCAACCAAATTCACACTTATCTCCAGCTCAGCCACAACTGGCCGCTGCCTTTCCACTCTTCGGCTCAAAAGCCTATTATCGTTGCAAATACTGTTCCGAAGAGTTTAATATTGAATATCTATTGGAGCGACACATAGATATAGAGCACTCGCATCACCAAAAGATCTCTAAAACTAATTGTTTGAATTCAGAAAAGTCTCAGAATATGATCCAAAACAGTGGTAAACAACAGAAGCGATCTTTCGATCAAATAAAATGTGAGTTCTGTTCGAATAATGTATTCAAAAGTATTTCTGAATTGGAATCCCATATAAAAAGCGAACACAAATGCAATAACAGTATTGGCATTAATAGTATAAATAAGATAAGCAATAAGTGCAACATTTGCGACGAATTGTTTCCTTCAATTAGTGATTTGGCAGAACATAAGCTCAAAAAGCACTGTATATTCGGTGCCTCGCAATGCCTTGAATGTCACGCAAAGATCAATAGCAAAAATGATTACATGAAACACTTTGTTGAACACAATAATATAAATAACTCGACCGACTCGTCCGCAATGAACGCTTTATTTCCCGTCGCATGTGTTATATGTAAGCAAACATTGATGAGTGAACTGGAAATCGATTTGCATGCGAGCTATCACTGCGACAAACAAACCAACAATACTAACACCAATACCACTAATAGCTCTACTAATGCCTTGCATTCCAATCAAAGCAGAGATGCTGTCAGTCCTGTTGTGTCTGAGTCTAAATTAAATTTAATCAAAACTGAATCCGAAATTATAAACAACAGTCCAGAGAAGAGTAGAATTTCGCCTAAAGTAGAGATTAGTAGTATTGAATCGGCAGATGATATGACTGTCACTAATAAACGATATCAATGTATCAAATGTCAGGAATCGTTCAGAAGTGAGGCTGAGATCAAAGAGCACGTCCACCAGCATATGGTCAACGAGGGCTCCATTGAATGCAAACTATGCGACAAAGAGTTCGACAGTCCGGCCAAACTCCAGTCCCATCTGATCGAACATAACTTTAACGGAGGCAATGAATATAAGTGTCATTTATGCAAAATTACTTTCAATGCCTCACAACTACTTCAGGCGCATATGTTTGACGAACACCTCAACGATAGACCATTTTCTTGTGGCCAATGCTCACAGAAGTTCTGGTTTCCCACAGAATTAGACAATCATTCAATGGCTGAACACCAAGAGAGCGATGGAGACATTGATTGCGACAACTGCTCTGAGGTATCCAACGCTGATATCGCCAACGAAGACAGGTTTAAGTGTATAGAGTGTGGCAAAGAATTCCCAACGGAATCGCATCTTAAGCTACATCTAAAGTCATCTCATGAGCACTTAAAGACACATTTCGATAATCAAACCAACATTAATGACAAACCAAAAAAATTCTTGTGTAATATCTGTGGCGAAAGATTTGCGCGAAAAGAGATCAGAAAATTGCATTACAAATCACATCATTGACTATAACTATTCATTATATTACTGAAAGTCTGCATCAAATTATAGATTATCTATAAATGAATTCATGACATTTCGCTCTACATTAAACACATACAGAATATACAGAATATAACACTTGTTCTGCGATTCCATTAATATTATATAACATTTCTATTTGTCATTTGAAGAGATTTTAAATTAATTTATTTAAATTTATTTATTAATTCCTAATACAGATTCCTATTTAAATAAAGATTTATTCGTAATTTTTTATATTTTAGCCGAAAAAACTGAGATATTGTTTGTTAAATATTTGATTAATACATTCAATGTTCTGATAAATCTTATTAATTAAAAAATTATTATAACTTATATCGAGTTTAATAAAGAAGTTAATTAAAAATCTAATCTTAATATTTATTCCATTTGATTCAATATAACTTATAGTGAACATGAATGTGCCCAGGTTGATTCTTGGTAGAAATATTTGAATAACAAAGGCTTTAAAGCTTACATTTTTAAAAGCAATTTTACAAAAAGTTCAGTCATTTATATAATTTGAATGTATATGAGAGGAAATGACGATCCAATCAGATATAATCCTATCAATCCTTAGTAAACTTTAAATTCTAAGTAAAATATTCAGTAAATTATTATATAAATATCTATATGAGTATTTTGGTATACTACCCCTCCCGTGCTTATCCCTGGTGTGTACGGCTTTAAGTGGAATAAGAAAATAAATAAAGGCTTCAAAGTCGGTGATAAATTTTGAGAAGTAGGAAAAATATGCTAGATCAAAATAACATGAGACCCAAAGAGAAAATATTAATTTATAAAAATGGCCAAAATTATAAGCATATTCTTAATTTGGGAGAAAGGACTCATCAGAGAAAGAATGTGGATATTTAAGTCATATCTCTACTAAATTAAGAAACTTCTAAATAAAACCTTTCCATTTAGAGATAGCACTCTTTGTAAGAATTAAGGGGGAAAACAAAAACTTATGATTTTATCAAAATATACTTTAAATGCTTCTCATATTTAGTTTTATTTGAAAAATACAGTATTTATAGTGTCATTGCAAACATGGATTATATGAAGATTATATCTAAATATAAGGAAATATTTGTGATATAATCTTATGAAGAGATCTTTGAAATGTCCACAAAAATATATAATTCATATAAAACTTATAAATTATAAGATAAGTTCAAAGAAAAGAAAAAACAAAAGTTTTATTTCAGTGAATTTAAATTTATCCTAAATATAGTCTTCTTTTTATATCAGATTTCTCTTAATTGTATAAAACCTTTCATTTCACAGATTCTTATTGGAAATGATTTGTGACTTAATTCTTATCAAAATATAATTCGACTCAGGGATGTCCAAGGTCCGAAATTACGGGGGTTATCATTAGATGGTCCAGGAGAAGAAAGTAATTCGCAATGGACACATTTACATAGAATCTGATTAAAAATGACGCTGCTCACAGAATTAGGCATATTATATGAATTCTGCAATAAGTTTACTAAATATTACAAGAATTTGTTCGATTTTACAAAATTTTAAAGAATTTTTATAATATTCATGATTTTAGCAAAGTATACTCAAATTTTTGTTTTCTTATAGAGTCTGGGGTACCATGCGGAAGCCCTTAGGGAATCCAGACAAAATGACAGGGGGTGCTTATGGCTTGACTTCCCCTTGGACATCCCTGATTTCAGTGCATATTTACATGATATGATAGACTGAAATAAACTTAAATCTCTGTCTTTG
>JAQIXY010000108.1:0-12119 GCA_034699165.1 Adoristes ovatus | reverse complement strand
TAAAATACATATAATTTTGTGAATTTGATTGCGAATAAAGTTTTGAAATATTTTTTAAAAATCATTTTTTATACAATTTATAGAATGGCGTAAAAAGTAGAAAAACTAAGCCAAAGGTCACAACATTAGTGATAATCAGAACAATTATCACTAAAATGGTATAATGTTGTTCTTCGAATTTGATCTCATTGGCGTGAGGCCAGTCAGCAATGCCAGCCTCCGGATCATCGGTATCATTGGTGCCCTCAGTGTACATATTTCTCTTTCGTTTTGTCGATTTCCCATACATTTTGTTTGATTCGTCAGATTTGTCCGATTCTTTGATTTCATTCATCACTCGTTCCCAATCTTTTGGATCGCTATCTGATTGGATATCGATGGGCACCGGCTCTTCTGCGGGAGGTCCGGTCCAACTGTTATCCGTTTCTTCAGATATAGTGATTTCATTCATTGAATCAATATATTCCGGATTTGCTTCGCTTTGAATTTCGACTAATTTGAAAACTAAGAGAATCGCAAATAATTGTCTTAAATATCTATAACTGAAAAACATTTTTGAATCAAATTTTCAGATATTTTTTTGTGAAAAATTGTTTTTAGTTTGAATATAAAGTCAAACGTTTATAAACACTTTGTATTTGAAGTTTTAATCAATAACTAATTAGAATCGATGCAATAATTTTATGGTTAGGAATACTTAAATCTTAATTCGAATAATATTTTACTTTTATTTCAATTAATTGTTTGAATCGCGAGTTTTTTTAGATATATATTATAATGTGTTTAATAAATCACTAAATCTCTTCATTTTTTAGCAAATTTTTATAAAATTTTTATTCTTTTACTTAAGATTTACTTTTATTAAATTTATTCTCTTATTAAGTATTTTCTATAACATTATATAAATCTTTATTCAATCAAACCCTAATAGATTCTGTGCAACCTTTAGTTGCGAACCCATTCCCAATTCAATATATCGGATATATTAATCCTATTTTCGGGGTTCGGTTCTAACATTTTTTTTATGAGTTCTTTAACCGAAGCATTCGTTTCGTTCGGGTATTTAAAATCGGCTTTAGTTTTCAGTTCCAGAGATCGACTGATTCTATCTTTAAGTTCGAGTAATTCAGAGCCAAATATATTGAAAGGAGAAGTGCCGACAATTAATATGTGTAATACAACGCCTAAACTATAAATATCAGCCAAAAATGGATTGTAAGGCGCAGTGAATAACTCCGGCGCCGAGTAATCAATGGAACCACAAATTGTTGTGCATTTAATTGTTTGTGAAAAACGACCCACTTTTTTGACTCCGAATATAGCCATTTCCAGATCAGTTAACTTTAACTGAAAATTGTCCCCATCTTTAAACATAACTATATTATCGGCTTTGATATCCCTGTGCGCAATACCCCTGTCGTGTAACCATTTGACGCCATCCAACAGCTGATTGAACCAATTCTTAGCCAATGATTCTTCAATTGGTGTCCATTGCCTTCGTTGGCAGAATGAGATCAAATCGCCACTGTCTCCGAACTCCATTACTGTAAAAAATTTATTCGAAGTATTGCTTTTAATGTTTTCCAACACTTTGATTATGTTTTTGTGTGGATTTTGTCTGAGAAAGTCTGTGATCTCTACCTCTCGTTCTAAGTATTTCTGTTTTCTTTTATTCGTAATCTCCAAATACTTTATGGCAACCATTTCTCCGCTTTGAGTCTTAGCCTTAAACACCAAATGATCAAAAGAGCTGCCGATATTGCAAATTACATTAAATCCTTTAGTTTCTAAAAATTGTTTGTCTTCTTCTATAAGAACGCCATATTCTTTATCCTCGATCATTTAAGTAATGCTAATTCTTCTAACTCTCTGTTTTATTTCTCTTTTATATGAAAATTACAATAAAGCGATTTAAAATAATAACTATTTGTTAAATTGTTCTTAAAAAGTGAAAAGAAATACACAAATTGTCTAATTTTTCAAAATTTCATTTTGTGATCAAATTCAATAAAATAATAGAATTGTGCGCGGGTGCATTTGCAAATAATTGATAAAAGTAAAGGTATTTAAAATTGTAATTTAACTGAAATTTAATATATAAAATAGATTTTATCAATTTGTGGCACCAATTCTGAAGACATGCAAACCAACCCCAGTATAGAGAGTATTAATTCAGATACAGTCAATCCGACAGTGATTTCCGATGAAATGAAACTTAAATTCTCTGAGCATTCGGTAGTTATCGGAAACCTCATTAGAAAAGGCAAATACGGGGCCATATATGAGGGCAGTTATGGCCATAAGTTCAACGCAAAAGAATTCGAAAAGACTTTCGAATGCAGTCCAAAGACAAGGCCAGCGAAGGATACAAACTTTGCCCTCAAGTATATAGACATTCCTGTGCGACAACAGTTGGGTATTAATAATGTGGACGAAGCCGTCAAAAGAGAAGTGGCAGTACTTCCGGCGCTTAATGTCAAAGGAGTCGTTGAATTGCATTATATAATCTCATTGTCCAATAAGAAGCATTGGTTTCTATTCCTCGAGTTAGCCAATGGTAATCTTCAGACTTTGCTTCAACACAAACGTCGGGCAAAACAATCTATTAGTTCTCAGTTATCCAAGAGTTGGATCAAATGTCTTCTTCAAACTGTGAAGGGGTTGCATGAAAAGGGCGTAAGTCATGGGGGGATAAAGTCATCGAATGTCCTCTACTTTACGGACAACAAAAATAAAGACAAAATCGACTTAAAAATAGCGGATTTCGTAAATTCTGAGATAACGAGTGCCGAAGTCATGAAAAAACTGAAACTCGAAGAAAAGCAAGTAATGGAAGACAAGAGGGACGAGGATTTGCTGGACTTATACTTCCTTTTGACAGACATATTGAACTCAACGGCATTCGAGTCCACAGAATCGGAACAATCTTTGCGTGAATTGATTCGACAATTGATTACATTCGAAGGACAGTCACTACAACTCTTGAATTCGTTGTTATTGTCCGAACATTTCTCAAAATAGTGACAATAAATCAATTCATGAAACAAATCAATATTTAATCGATTCAATGAATTAATTGTTTTCTAATAAATCAAAATATTTTTACTTAATTTTGTTAAATGTATTAAAATTATCACTAAAATTGAATCAAAACTATAATTCCTTTAATTGAATAATTGAATTAAAAAAAATTATTTTTCTAATATTCTTCTGACCCAAAGGGGGGTATTTCGAAATCGACTCATTTTCACTTAATTTGATTAAAAATGGCGTAATTTTACATAATTTCGATGGATTCTGCAGGAATTTGACCACAAATTACAAGAACATATCAGAATTTGGTCGAGGGGTACCTAAGAGTGAGCCTTAGGGGCATCCGACCAAAATGCTAATGGGGCAATTCGGGCTAGGCGCCCATCCTTGAATTTCCCTGCTTCCAATTAAAAGAAAGGGTGTTTTTATCATTTTCCTAATTTAAATCTCTAATATATCGAAATAATTTTTACAATTTGTGATTCAACACTGAATTTATATAAAAATTTAATAATTAAATTCTAGAATTAATTGTATTTTATTATTAATCTTTAATAATTATTAATTATATATTTTAAAGATTTTTATTTTGTAAAAGTTTGAACATTTCATATATGAATTAATTTCAATTTAATTAATTAATTTATCAAAACTCATATCTTTTCTTTCTTAAGTTCGCCAAAAGGTCCGAACCATTGATTGTCGTAATTATTAAATCCAAAGCTATTCGGATAATAAACACCAAAAGGATTGTACGGATAGTAAGGTCTGTGTCCAAAGTAAGGCCATCGCCGTCTATGAAAGCCCGGATACAACCATTGCTGAGCAGATCTGAAATTTGTGTCCAGGTTTAGCTGTTCCCCGCCCACCAGTTCGGGTGTTATTTCTGGAGTATTTATTAATTCTTGACATTCACACCAATTAATCGATACATATATTAAAATTTGAATCAAAGATATCACTAAAATTATTTTTGACATATTTTTAAGCATTAATTTCAATAAAATTCTTCGATAGACTGATAGTTTTGAAAACTAAAACTCATTCTAAGAGAAGAATCTCTTTATATATGGAATAAATTCAATGAAAATCATTGGCCCCGAGTTTGTGAATCAATAAAAGTTTTGTAAATAATGTTTACTTTAATTCAATAAAATAATTCTTTCTAAGAATTCTGTTCTCAAATCATTTAAATATTATTTGAACTTTATTTAACCGAAAATAAATTTTGAAATTTTTATTTTTATAACTTTAACTATTAATTAAAAATTTGATAAAAATTTAACATTAAATCAAAAGTTGCTTGATTAAATTAGATACTATTAATTTGAATACTAATAATCTAATTCATAACAAAAACTTCACCTCTAGTTCAGTGATTCCATTGCAGACACAATTGTTTGATATGTTTGTTCAGCTTTTTTTTAAATATTATAAAACTACAAAAAGTTATTGAATTCTATAAAATTTTGTGACTTATTTGAAGAGAATTTTTGTAACGAAAATGCTATAACAATAAAGTGCACTACTCTTTGAAATGAACTGATTTACATCACATTAAATCTATTTTTATGATAATATTAGAATTACGCAAAGGCCCCCTTTGATTATCCCGATAGCACGGATTATCCCGATGATTTTTGTAGATTCTTCTACAAGATCTCCTCGATGTACCCCTTGGTAGCATTATCAAATTATAGCAGTTATGGAATAATGTGTCGAATTCTTTAAACATTATAAGAAAATTATAATCAATTATTATAAACTTTTATTAATTTTGATTATTCGCACAGAACTTATCAAATTAAAGCCAAATTATATAATTTTTAATAAATTGCATCATCATCACCCTATGCTATCTTATTCTATGCCTTTGCTATTTTACACCAAATTAATAGATAAAAGCTACATACTCCATTGGATTGCATATCATATAAGCGCGTTTTATACCGTATCAATTCTAATACAGTATATTGAACACACATTTTTATAATTCAATTCAGTTTTTTCTTTCATTGAGTTTCTTTCTTTGTTAAGTTTATTACATCAGAAAACTAACAAAACTTTAAATTCTTTTTATTCTTTCAAGACTGCATCTGAGCATGTTATTATTTAACTAGCTCGAATTTTAAAATGTAATAATTTATTGAATTAATCATTAGTTGATATGATTTGTTAGAATTCTTTAAAACTGAGAGAATTTATATAAATTGGAATAATTTTTTAATTGATATTAAATATGAGTGAAAATTACAAACTATTAAAATACGAATTCATTTATTCAATATTCGTATTCCTAATCATTAAAGAATTCAATGACTTTTATTGTAAGTAAAGTTCAATTTTTTTTCGATCAAAAACCTTAGCTTTAGTTAAGTATTATTTAACTTTTGTTTAGTACTCGGAGTTCAGTAAAATTTACTCAGTTTTACTATAAATATAAGTTCGATTCAATCGATATAACAAATTATAATTTAACCAAACATTCATTCATAAACTTGAATATCAATACTTTGTATTTATCAAAGTCTGAATTATTTCTTAAAATTCTAAAAATGAAGTTATTTATTAAAAATTCGTTGGTTTATATGTTTTTCATTACTATTTGTGTTCATTATATTCATAGTGAAGATGAAGATATTGAACGATTAAACCAAAGTCCAGATCAAACCTTCCAAAACTTTGCAAACAGTAATACAAACAGAAAGTCTGACGACTATTACGGTTATCCTCACAGAAGATGGGGGTTTGGAAGAGGGTTTGGTTTTGGAGGATATGGCGGAGGGTTTGGTGGATATGGCGGAGGATTCGGTGGATACGGAGGAGGATTTGGTGGATATGGCCGAGGATTTGGAGGGTATGGCGGTTACGGAGGATATGGAGGATATGGAGGTAGAGGATACTGGAATAGATTTGGAGCTTTTGGAAAGATGGTTCAAAAAGTAAATGCAAGCAAAACAGATAATGTCTAATAGAAATAATTTTAAATTGTATATTAATATAAATGTTAATATTATCAATGACCATGCTAATCTTATTTCGTGTTATTTAATGATTTGTAGAATTTTAATTTTACTTAAATTCTTTTGTGTCCTTTTGTTTAGTTTGTATAATGTTTTTGTTTTATTGAATGAAAGTTAAATATTATATAATTAATTGTGTGTTTAATATTAAATTTGATTATATTTAAAATTTTGGTAATCAAAGCGGATATAATTTAAATTTATTGTTTTTCATATAATATTATTTGTATCGTTTGTAATATCAAATAAACCCTTTAAAGAATTGTTTCTATTTATTTCATTACTAAAAGCAATTCTTATGAACAATATTTTCGAATTCCCAAACAGTTTTGTTATCGCAGAAGAAATCTTTCAGTTTTGGTCTCAAATGTTTGGACAACTGGAACAGCCATTTATGTCGTTCGCAGTCACACATAAATTGATTATCGCTGACATCAATCAAATAATGTTTATCCGATTCAATGATTGGACGAAAAATATTTTCGGGAAAATAATTCAATCGATTATTTTGTATAAACAGAATAAGCGGTCGTTGTATTCGTGAAAATAACTCTTCACTCAAGTGATCGGCAGTTAATTGATTTGATTGAAGTAATAGTTGTAAAGGTATTGAAGATAAGCCTCGAATCGCCAATGAATTAGCATTTAATACAAATAAACTATTATTACTTAAATTCAAATAAACTAAATTCGATAATTCATAGAAAGCGTATTCTTCGACAACAGATATTTGATTAGAACTTAAATCAATAAATTTTAAATCATTTTGTTTTCCAATTGCGAACGATTTCGCAGATATTCTTCTGATTTTATTCTCTTTTATCGTCAAATACTCAATATTTTCAAAACTACTAAACAGTGAAATCAATTCATTGCCGTCACTATTGACTAAATCATTATTTGAAGCATAAAATGATTTCAGGGTATGAATGGCAGCAAATAAAGAATATTCTGATAGATTTGCTAAATTCAAAAGTTGATTGTCATATATTTCAATGTTGAAGAATGGGAGGACACCAAACAATTCACCATTTATTGATGTCAAAGATGTTTTTTCCAATCGAAACATTTGTAAAATTGATTTCGGATTCTTTAGGAAATAATAATTTATATTTTCCAAAATTAAATCTATATTCCCATCGATAATATTATCTCCACTACATCTAATTGAAATGTGATTCTTATCTTCATTAACACAAACGCACGGATCTATGTGTGACTCTGTTGGACAACAATTTATACTTTCAAACAAGAATTTAATTTTCAAAATTTCGAATAAAAACTCCATGACTTTCATCGTAACGTACTGTGAAATGATATTTATTGTCTTTAATTTTATTTACAGATTATTTGAGTCCTTTATTTTGAGTTTAATGTTCGGAAATATTGACTCAATTGTAATATAAAGTAATAAAAATAAAAACATTGGAAAGTATGCCAAATATCTATTGAATAAAGTTTTAATCTTAATTAGTTATTAATGAGTTTATGCAGCTGTGCATAAATTATAGGAATACACCCTGTCCAAAACGACAGTGGAAGGGCATCTTTGGCCTAAGCATAGAACACACTCACAAGTCAGACGATGAATCAATTTTGCAAGAATTTTATTAATTGTTCGAAAGTTATAGAGAATTTCACAGAATATTACAAAAGGCACAGATTGTCGTTTAAGCTCTTCAACGATTCTATAATATTTTAAGGGAAAGGCTTAAACATTAGGACTTACAGAATTCAAAACCACGACTACATCTGTGATTGGCCTAAGGTTTAGAAATTTTGAGGAAAATTCATCAGTGAATTAAAGTTTTAAATATTAGTCGAATGAGTCGTTAATAGTTCGTTACTATATATTACTTGCATTGTATGCAATCAAAGCCCAGTAATATTTATAAAATAAAACTAATATAATCTTAAACTTAATTAAACAAATGTTAAAATAATTAGTGAATTCTAGTATAATTGATTGGTGAAAATAAACATCCTGTATAATTTTGAACATGATCCATTTGTGCCCTATTATGCATACATAAGTACAGTTACAGATAGATTCTATAAAACTATTCTATTTATAACTCTATGACATAATTCCAAATAAGAATTGCAATAGATATTACTTCAAAGAGTCCTTTATTATAGAGTGAATAGTCTATGAATAAGGGGTCGAAAAGTATTTTATTCTTTCATAACGTTATAAATGAACGAAATGTTACATAAAGTTAGAGTTAATTTGATTACAACATTGAGAGCAAAATTAAAATTTTGTGTTTACATTACGTTTAAAATACAATTAATATTTTTAGAGCTATTGTAAAACAAATTTAAAATAATCTTATTTTTTATGCGTTTTTCGATTCTAAGAGAAAAGCATCAAAATTGTGACAAAATTTGAGTGAAATTTATGAAAAAATATAAACAAATTGTGTGTAAAATAAAAGGATTGAGTCATAAAAAATGAGTTCAAATGTTTTGAATAATAAATTTGAAGAGAATTTAAATGAAAATCAAATTAAAAACAAAACAAAACAATGTTTTGATACAAAACTAAAGAATAACTCGAAATATGATTCAAATAGTAATAAAACAAATAAAACAATCGATAATAATATTAATAAAAGTTCTAATAAACAAATAGACGACTCGTTTAATATCAGACATAAAACTAATTCTTATAAAAATAATTACCGAAAGAATTATTCAAACGATTATTATTATTATAATACAAACTATAATTCCAATCGATTTAATAGGTATTCAATCAGTTTTTTCAAATCTTATTTTTGTTTTTTAATTTTTTTCATTTGTTTTATAGATATTCTGATGGAAACCGAAGACAAGAGTCTTATTCCCGAAATAGGAACCAATACTCAAGAGATGAAAAAGGCTTTCGAAGACATGAAATCAATAACAAAAATAATAATTTTGTTAAACCAACGGATGATTTAAAGTCCGATAAAAGTGAATCCAATCGTAGTTATGAGTCAAATAGTGGTAATTGTAGTACAAATTCGGACAAAAGCATCGAAATTGATAACAATTTACAGTCAAAATTGGACGAAATAACAGCTCTTAAGAGCATTTTTGATGAAACAATTTTGACTATTGATGAAAAACAACTTAAGGGAAGGTTTTTGGCCGAAACAGTGCTCAACACAACCGAATTCATTGTCTGTTATAAAAGAAATAGTGATTACAGTCAGAGCTATCGATATTACAATCGATACAACAGAAGCAGAGAAAACGGCGATTCCAGTCAAAGATCTCAAAACGAAGAGTTTTGTGTTCAACACTTACCGCCGATTGAATTGTATTTCGAATTACCCGCAGAATATCCCACAGAAAGTAATCCCAAGTTTTTGGTTTCCTGTAAATGGCTTAATATAACACAATTGGGTTTGTTTTATAACTTTTTATTTATATTTCAATTAATTTTGTTTTGTTTTATAGAACTTATTTGTAAAAAATTGGAGGATTTGTGGAAAGATTTAAAAATGGAAATACTCTTCACGTGGTTTTCATTTCTTCAAAACGAAGTATTGAATTGTTTGGGAATTGAAGACAAACTCGACATCACTTCCATTATTATTCTTCGCCCGAAATGGGTTACAAAGACTGAAAGCGATTCGAAATCGTGTGAAACAAATAGTTTGACAACTCTATCGAAGGAATCACTCGACGGAGACGGGCGTTACAGAAACCGAAAAATCATTGAATTCAAGCCGTGTCTGTACAGGGGTTCGGGTAGTTTTGATCGAAGGGCCGCCTGTGATGTCATCGGAGAAGAATTAATTACACATTTGAAGGCTTACAACGAATATAAACGAAAAGAGACTTTCAATAAGAGTTACATTACGTGTAATATTTGTTTTTCAGCCAATTTGGGCGAAAACTGTGTTGTGTTCGCCTGTAATCACATTCACTGTAGGACTTGTATAAGAGATTACTTCACAACTCTGGTAAAGGACGGAACTGTGAATTCATTGAAATGTCCGGAAACCGAGTGCCAGACCTCAGCGCCGCCCGATTTGGTCCGCGAACTCATCAGCGAAGACCTCTACGAGAAATACGACAAACTTATGTTGGAGTCAGTGATCGGCAGTATGTCTGACGCCTATTACTGTCCGCGTAAGACATGTGGGAGTCTTGTTATCGGAGACCCGGACTCAACGTTAGCGCACTGTCCGATATGCGGATATGCGTTCTGTAAGAATTGCAAATTTTCATACCATGGCTTCGATCCGTGTCAGATGTTCAGGAATAAGGAACAGCGCAAAGTCATTCTGGACAAGTACAGGGACGCCAACGGTCTGTCACACTATTGCTTTGGATTCCATTGAATTGTTTAATATTTATTTGACTTTAATTTCTTCCAAAACAGTTAACGAGAAGTTAGAACTCGAGAAAGTTTACGGAAAAAAGCAATTGACTTCAGCACTGGAAGAGGCGGCCACTGATAAGTGGTTGGAAGACATGGCCAAACGGTGTCCGCACTGTAAGGCATCCATAGAGAAGAGCGACGGCTGTAATAAGATGTCGTGTTGGCGATGCAATACATACTTCTGTTGGATTTGTTTACAGCAATTGCCGGTCACTCAGCCCTACAGTCACTTCAATAATCCTGAATCAAAGTGTTATAACCAACTGTTCAGAGGAGTCAACTTTGAAGACATGGATGATATATTTGAAGACATTGTTGTCTGAAAAACAAATTTGTTTTTTGTGTCAAATCTATGAACTTTTTTTTAATCATAACTTTTATTCGGATTTCAATATAAAATAAAATTTTTTAATTTTAGAATTGATAAGAATTTTAGTGATAATTAATTCGTATTTATCCTAAAATCAATGTTTTTGATACTTCTTTAATGAAGTTTTATTCAATAAAATTATTGTATAATTGAAATGAATTTATGTCAATAAAAATGAATTTCCAAGAGTTTAATATAAAACTCTTGAAAAGGTTTTAAATCGGGAAGAATTCAATGACTTATTTATATAATACAACTGAATGAGTATTGAGTCGAATGGAAAAGATATTGATTTAGTAATTTGATGACAGAGAGTGAGTAAGTGATGAATAATGTAATGTAAAAGTATTGCACAAAACATATGAAAAACAGAATTGTAGAATTTCATAGATTCTACTTATATATTGCATAAGAATATTCGTATTATTGGAAAGGTTTATGCATTTGTTGGATAATTCAATTGAAATAATATTTATCATAGAATACAAGTAAAGTGAGACTCTGTTTGGTTGAGTATCGCATTTATCATTGATATCCTTGTATTCAAACCTATTTTTAACAGCCGATGGTTTACATTCGATGGGTCGGAGTTCTTGGGGAGGAATGTATGGGGTCTGAGAGCAAAGTCATATTACGTACCTTTCCTTTGAAATTCCAAACTTTGTTCATTGTGTTTACAATGACAGGAGAGGAACTGATCCGTTGTGTCGACCGTTCAGAGAGAGGAACAGGAGTGGGATAAGTAGACAATTCCCTAAAGAGGGGCCAACAGTCATATGAATAGTGATAAACTTGTGGTTATGAAGTATAAAACTTAAACCCTGGTTCAACAGTAAAGGTCTATCAATAAAACATAATATTTCACATATTATAGCAATAATTGATTAACAATTAGTTTTAAATTGTTTATAAATAATTTCAAACCCCAATCAATTGCTTAATCCCTGTGTCATAGTATTAGAACCGAACTCTTATTTGTTAGAACTGAACTCACTTTTAAAGCTAACAAATAAGAGCTGCGAAATAATACTACGACAAAGAGGGGGCACTTATATGGGGGGAGTTGGCAGACAAAGAGGAGACAAAGGCGGGTCCGACATCAGCACTGGGATTGGCCGATGCAGTCCTGCACCAAACAAACTTCAATTGACTTACAACTTATGTCTCCTCTCTTTTTACAACTATTTTGCGGCAAATACTCAATTGAGGCTCAAAAATAAGTGAGTCTTGAAATCGAGTCCTAAACCATTGAGTTTGAGTATAAAAAATCAATTTAATTGTTATTAAATATAACAAATGATAAGCAATTATATGA
>JAQIXY010000107.1:0-12128 GCA_034699165.1 Adoristes ovatus | reverse complement strand
CAGAACTGTCAGACAGTTTAATAAATATAAAACATTTGGAGGAAAGGAACCGAAAATATGAGAGACAACTGTTTATCGACGAAGAAATTAAAACAAAACCAAAGTTTTTAACTAAATTCAAAAATATTGAGTTAAATGAGTTTCAAGCGGCACATCTCGAGTGCCGTATCGAACCGGTCAATGACCCCAATCTTAAAGTCGAGTGGTTTCATAACGGAAAACCCCTTCCAATAGGTTAGTCTTATTGACTAAACGTTAGATAATTTTATAATTTCTAATAATTCCTTTACTCTAATCTTTTAGGACATAGATTCCAACCGTTTTATGATTTCGGTTACGTTGCGCTCAAAATACTGCAAATCGTTGCCGAAGATTCTGGTGTTTACACCTGTAGAATAACCAATCAATACGGAACCGATGAAATATCAGCCACAATACTATGTCGGGGCAGAGCCTCCATTGATAGAGAATCTCAATATCCGGACGGCTATAAAAAAGTTCAACACTTGGAAGAACGGGGGTATTATACCAGAGATGCCTTAATTGATGATACCATAAAACAGGCGCCGGTCTTCATAACAGCGCCCAGAAATGCAGATGTAATAGAAGGAGATCGGGTCCACTTTGAATGTCAATTGACACCAATCGGTGATTCAACACTTAGAGTGGAATGGCTTAAAAATGGCGTACCTCTGCTTCAGGGCTCAAGATTTGTTGAAATCTTTGATTTCGGTTTTGTTGCTCTCGACATAACCCATACCTATGCAGAAGACAGCGGAAGATATACCATAAAAGCGACCAATGCTTATGGAGAGGCGACAACACAGGCGTTCCTTAGATGTCGTCCCACTTCTAGTCTAATCACAAGCACTCAATTAGAGAATAGTCTGACGAGTATTAGAAGACTCGAACAAAAGAGGGAAAGGACTGTAGAAACTGAAGAAATTATAACTGAATCACCAGTTTTTACTCAACCCATGAAAAACTTAGTACTAATTGAGAACCAAAGCGCACATTTCGAGACGCGTTTGATACCAGTCGGAGATCCGGATATGCGGGTGGAGTGGTATCACAACGGGTCTCCACTACTGCTCGGATCAAGAATTTCAACGATCAATGATTTCGGTTATGTGGCTATTGATCTCAAATATGTTAAACCCTCAGACAGCGGCACCTTTACCTGTAAGGCCAGCAATCTGTTGGGTTCGGCCGTCTGTTCGGCAACACTGCACGTGACGGACACGAAGTCAATCATTTCTGACACCTCTTTCCCTGAAAGCATACAAAAGATCTCATATCTCGAAGGAAGACATTATTACAGAAAAGAAGAAATCACTGAAACCTATTCGGAGAGAAAACCACATTTTGTGACTGAACTCAAAGGACCAAATTTGCTCGAAGAAGGAAAGTGTGCGCACTTCGAGTGCAGAATCGAACCCTTTCCCGATGAAACCATGTCTGTCGAGTGGTTACATAACGGCCATTCCCTTCAGATCGGCAATAGATATCGAACGCTATTTGACTTTGGATTCGCAGCACTTGATGTGATGAGTCTTATTCCAGAAGATTCGGGCGAATATGCCATCGAAGCGACCAATCATTTGGGAACAAACATATCGAAAACAACTCTTAAAGTGGTCGGAAGAGGAAGTATAATATTGGACTCAATACAACCGAGTAGTCTCACTAAGATTCGAGCCCTCGAAACCCCTCGAAGAGCTAAAAGAGAAGACACGGACACTATTTGTGTGGACAGACCTGAATTCGGTAAATCACTTTGCAATTATGAACGGCTCAAAGAAGGACAACCTTTCCATTTGGAGGCAACACTCACTCCAGTCGATGACCCGACCATGAGAGTGGAGTGGATGGTTAATGGAGTTCCTCTACAAACAGGCCATCGCTTCAAATCATTACATGATTTTGGTTTTGTAGCGCTTGATGTCCTTTACGCCTATCCAGAAGACACAGGTATTTATATGTGTCGTGCAGTCAATGCAGTTGGAGAAGCAGTCACTACATGTTCTATAAGAGTTGAGCCCAGAAAAGTGATAGACACCGACCCTATCCATGAAGAAAGTCTTCCGCAAATAGCTGAACTCGAAAGACCTCATGTAAGACGCCGTGAGTCACCACCATTGGAGATAACCCGTCCCATCTTCACAAAGTCACTTAAAAACTTGGAAAATATAAGGGAAGGCCAGTCCGCACACCTTGAATGCAGACTCGAACCCATTAATGACCCGACTATGACAGTCGAATGGTTTGTCAATGGAATACATTTGAAAACCGGTCACAGATTTAAAATGACCAATGATTTCGGTTATATTGCACTCAATATACTATATGCCTATCCCGAAGACACGGGCACTTATATGATTCGGGCCACTAACCAACTCGGAGAAGCCGTCACTACTTGTAATATTAGTGTATTGGAGAAGAGATCAATTATTTACGACACGAATAATCCGGAAGGACTCGAAAGAATACAACAATTAGAGCGACCGAACATTAGAGGACTACAAGAAATAGAGGAAAGGCCTCCGACTAAACCAATGTTTCTCACAGAACTGAGAGGAACAAAGAAATTAAGTGAAGGACAAAGAGCTCACTTCGAGTGCAGAGTCGAGCCATCGTATGACCCGAATCTTGAAATAGAATTCTTACACAACGGAAGTCCACTAATTTCCGGTTCGATATTCTTATAATTGGATTGAATTTTAAATTTTAGTCTATTATCTTATTATGATTTTAGGCTCACGTTTTCATACATTCTGTGATTTTGGTTACGTATCCCTAGACATAGCGTATGTCTATCCTGAAGACGCCGGCACTTACTCTGTAAGGGCTTCAAACACATTGGGAGAAGTGGTCACTTCAATAAATATTAGTGTTGAGGGTATGAAAGCCATAAACAATGGTTAAATCACTCAATAATATAATTATATTCGATCACAAATTTCAGGCAAGAGTTCGATTCAGACCGAAAGCATGCATTCCTATGCTTTACCCAAATTGCATGCTTTGGAAGGGGAATATCGATATACCAGACAAGAAGAAGAGAGCCTAACATTTCAAAGACCAGTATTTACTACACCCTTACGAAACATTGACAATCTTGTAGAGGGAGACAGCGCTCACTTCGAATCCAGACTTATTCCCGTTGGAGACCCCACTCTAGAAGTCGAGTATTTTCTAAATAATATTCTCTTAAAAACAGGTAAAAAATGTGTCAAAAATATTGTTTCGAAATAAACTCTAATTAACTGAAAAGAAACTGACTTTAAAAACATTTGAAATGGTATTATTAAAGGATCCAGATTCGTTACCACTAATGACTTCGGATATGTTGCATTAGATATACAGTACGTTCAACCAGAAGATTCGGGTCAGTTATAATGTTAATTAAAATTTGATTTTGTATTTAACAACTTATACCTAACCCTTAAGGCGTTTATATGTTTCGCGCCTCTAATTCATTGGGCGAAGCGGTCACTACGGCTACGATGAAAGTTAAACGTAAGTCAAATAGCGGTTTAATTGTTATTTATTATATGAGTCGAATGTCTTTAGCCAAAGCTGGCGTTCAGATTGAGTCACAACATCCGGAAGGACTGCAACAAATACAATATCTCGAAAGGAATAAAATGCGAAAACCCCGCGAAGAACCCGAACATATGTTCGGCAAACCTGTGTTCACAACACCACTTGTAGGACCGGTCGAACTCACCGAAGGACAGTCGGCACACTTCGAGTGCAGAGCCATTCCTGTTGGGGATCCAGAAATGGATTTCATTTGGTATTTGAATGGAAATGAGTTACTTATGGGCTCACGAATGGCCACATCTCATGACTTCGGTTATGTAAGTCTCGACATCGCAGCAACAGTTCCAGAAGATTCAGGTTTTACATTGATAATTGTTTCACTTAAATAAGAATTAATCCATAATTTGGTCCCAAAACAGGAGTTTATATGATTAAAGCAATCAATAGTTCCGGAGAAGCGATAACTTCTTCATCACTGAGAGTCAAAGGTATTTAATAATTGAATTGATTGTTGAAATTAAAGCAAAAGCAAATAAATAATTTGATTCAAAGCTTTATCGGTAATTGACACCCAATGCCAACATCCGGAAGCCTACAGACAGACGCAGGCCTTTGAATGTGATATACGTAAAGCCGTAGAGTTAACTGAAGAGAAGTTCGAGCGCCCGGTATTCACACAACAACTTTCGAGTATAGAAAACTTGAAAGAAGGCGAATACGTTTATATTGAGGCCAGAATTGAACCGATAAATGACGATAAGCTAATCGTCGAATGGCATAAAAACAGCCAATACTTAGTTTTAGGCTCAAGAATAACAACACGTTTTGATTTCGGATTAATTTCTTTAGAGATTTTAGACATAAAGGCAGAGGACTCTGGAATCTATACGTGCAGGTCATATGTCATATGCAGTTATATTCTTATAAATTATATTTTATTTTTCCATTATATTTGAGACATTAATTAATATACCTTTTTCTTATAGAGCTGTTAATGATTCGGGAGAAGCCATATCCACCTGTACTATCAAAGTCCAAGGTATTAGTCTTCACAAATAGTCTTTAAAATTATTAAAATAAATAATCGAATGCATATTTAGGGGCAGAAAATCTAGATTTACGTTCATTACACCCCGAAAGTTGGCAACGAATACAAGAATTTGAAGCATTCAGACCAACAAAACCAGAAACAGAAGAATTTGAAACAGAAATGCCTTACTTTGTCTCACATATGAATGATCTCAACCTTAGAGAAGGTGATTGCGCACACTTTGAGTGCAGAGTTGAGCCCTCACGCGATCCTACCATTAAATATGAGATCTTCCAAAACGGTCAGCCAATGCCGTCCGGAAGCAGATATGCAGTCAGTCATGACTTTGGGTACGTTTCCGTTGACATTGCATTCGTATATCCCGAAGACTCGGGAATCTACACGTGTAAAGCCAGTAATCAAAAGGGAGACGCAGTGTCCACAGCGGCCCTCAAAGTCCAGGGAAAGGGTCCAATTGATACGTCAACATTACATCCTATGGGACAACAGGGGTTAGAACGCATTAAACAATTGGAAGAATCCGTTGAAAGGATTCCCTTTACCGAAGCGAAACCAGAATTTTCAAAACCATATTTTGTTAGACCTTTGAAACCAAATTTTAAAATCAATGAAAGCGAAGGATTGCATTTGGAGTGTAGAGTCGAACCCGCAAATGACCCCCAACTCAATATAGAATGGCTTTTCAATGGACAGCCCCTCACAAGTGGCTCACGATTTGCGACTTCAAGTGATTTTGGTTCCATAGTTATGGATATCCATGACTTGTGGCCCAGAGATAGTGGAATCTATACGTGCAGAGCAACCAATGAATTAGGAGAAGCATTCACTTCAACCCAAATCGATGTAATGGCAAAGAGTAATGTTTTTGATCAGACATTACATCCGGACGGACAGAGAGGACTGGAAAGTATACAACAATTAGAAGAAGTGAAACCAACAGAAGAACTGATGGACTTCGAAGAACTTCAAGCGCCGAAAATCACTTTAGTATCGAAACATACGACAAATCTGAATGAAGGCGAGTCGGCGCACATCGAGGCCAGTCTCACACCGATTGGCGATTCCTCGATGACTATCGAATGGTTCTGCAATAGTGAACCGCTCAGAGCCAGCAATAGAATACATGCCATCAATTCATTCGGTTTTATTATATTAGAAATTTTCAATACGAAAACTGAAGATTCTGGAACTTATACTTGTGTTGCGACCAATGATTGTGGAACCGATAGAATATCATTTCAGTTGGAATGCGTTGAATCAGAAAAAGGAGAGAAACCTCACTTCACAACACAAATGCAAAGTATTTTAGGTTTAAAAGAAGGGGGAAGTACTCATTTAGAATGTAGATTAGAACCAATTGGAGATCCGGCTCTTAGAGTGGAGTGGTATCATAACGGACAGCCACTTATGCCAAGTTCTAGAATTAAATTGTTGCATGATTTTGGTTATGTAATGATGGATATATCATACGTTCATTCAGAGGATTCGGGAGAATATGTTTGCATCGCTTCCAATAAATACGGTTCGGACACAACAAGATTTACACTACAGTGCAGTCCAAGTGATAAAGTAGTCAAACATACACTCCTTCCCGAAAGTATAGAAAAAATACATGCATTAGAAGGTTATTCACACATAAAATCTTCGAGTCTTATAACCCCTACTGTTAGCCAATCGCCTAAATTCTTGACTCCACTCAAAGAGTTGCCTAATTTAATCGAAGGCCAGAGCGCACACTTCGAAACACAATTAGTGCCAATAAATGACACGGAAATGACTGTCGAGTGGTATATGAATGGAGAACCTATTCGTTCGGGTCAGAGGTTCAGACAATTTCATGATTTCGGTATTGTTGTACTCGATATCTTAGATTGTGATGAAAATGATAGCGGAGTTTATGAGTGCAGAGCAGCCAATAATTTTGGAAACGACTCAATCACTACTACCATGAAGTGTAAACGTGAGTCCAAATAAATTCTATTTTATAGTTCAATAAAATTATAAAATGACTAATTTATTCGACAGCAAAACCAAAAGTGATTACAGAATCACAATTACCTGAAGAGATGTCAAAAGGCATTCAGAATTTGATTCTTTACGAGCAATCGCTGGACATTAAACCGATTGAATTCAGCGAAGAAGTTGTATTCGATTCGCCCCGTTTTGAGGCACCGCTAGAAAATGTTACTAATCTTAAGGAAGGGGATGGTCTGCACATCGAGACCCGGATCCAACCAACCGATGACCCAAACCTTACGATAGAATGGTTGAAAAATGGACAGCCATTAAGAGCCAGCAATAGAATTCGAACCATTTCTGACTTTGGTTTTGTCGTTTTGGAGATAAATCCAGTTTATGCTGAAGACAGTGGTCTATATTCTGTTAGAGCCACTAATAATAGTGGAGAAGCAGTGATGACATGCAATATAAAGTGCAAATCCAGTGGTAAAGTTGTTTTGGAGAGTCAACTGCCAGAAGGTATGGAAACAACTTTTGTTAAACTATCGCAGTTTGAAGAGACAGTCGAACGACAAGTCAGTCAAAGTTGGACTCAAATCGAAGAAATTCCACCGAAATTTCAGAATAAACTCAAAGACTTATCAATAAAAGAGAACGATTTCGTACACTTTGAGTCTCGATTAATACCAGTAAGCGATCCAACGATGAGAGTCGAGTGGTTTGTCAACGATAAACCTTTGGTCACCGGATCTCGATTTAGAACTATAAGTGATTTCGGATATGTTGTTCTTGAAATAGCTGAGGCATATCCACGAGATTCAGGGGTCTATATTTGCAAAGCCATCAATAGATTTGGCGAAGACTCCATCTCATGTCAACTGTCAGTCAAAAGCCAAAAAACTGTTGTCCTTAAGTCACAACTGCCCCCGGAATACATGTCTGGAGTGGAAAGCGTACAACGAATTGAGGAAATGATGGGTCAAACGCCTCAAATGATTAGAGATGAGACCGAAATTGCAGAAAAGCCCAAATTTATTACACAAATTAAAGACCAACTGCACAAAGTGGAGGGGGATTCGGCACATTTCGAGTGCAGATTAGAACCAATGAGTGATCCAAATTTGACCATTGAATGGTATTTAAATGACAAGCCTTTAGTTACGGGTAAGGCATAGGTGTAAACCTTATAATTTATATGTCATTTAAAATATTATTTTCCAAACCCAAGGCTCTCGTATTCATTCGGTCAACGATTTTGGATTTGTTGTCCTCGAAATCGATTGGTTGTTTCCACGCGATTCGGGTGTATATAAATGTGTGGCCACAAACAAATTCGGCTCTGATTTCACTCAAGCAGTTATTAAAGTGAAGGGTATTTTAGATAATTTAATAAAATATTGATAAAACGCTAATTAATTCAATTCATTAAAACTTCAATAAAACTTTTAACTTTAGCTAAAAAAGATATAGTACTGGACAGTCAACTACCACCGGGTGTATCGTCACAACACTTTAGGCATTCAGAATACCATCTCATTCAGGAGGGACTGAGTGAAGACGTTTCGCTTCAAACGCCACGATTTGTTACTGAGTTTCAGTCTTTAGAACATTTGACAGAAGGCGATAACATTCATCTGGAGTGCAGACTCGAACCCATGAGTGACGGACAGCTGTGTGTCGAGTGGTTTCATAACGGAGAACCATTGAGATCAGGCCATCGACACAAGACAATACATGACTTTGGTTTCGTTTCATTAGATATATTATCTGTTTATCCGGAGGTTTGAAATGAATTTAAAAAATTGATTCTAAAATTGCATTTAAAATAAATATATTTAAAAGGATTCGGGAGAATATGCTTGTGTCGCGAAATCACCCGCAGGTGAAGCTGTGGCTAAAGCAATGGTCAGAGTGAAGGGCAGACCTTCTCTTATTACTACATCTCAATTACCGACAGAGATGTCTTCAAATGTCAACCGAATGATAGATTTGGAGTCTTCGTGGCAGACGTTCGACATATTTTCAAATTTATTTATATTTTAAATATTTTAATCCAAAAATTTTGTTTTATAGGATAGAAACAGAAGAAATAGAAGAAACAAAGAGAACTCCTCCCGAATTTGTTCTAAAACCGGAAGCACTGGTGGTATTGGAGGGCGAATGCGCTAAATTTTGTTGTCGTCTGATTGGAACTCCTAAACCCAGAGTTCTTTGGAGTATTAATGGCAATTCGGTAGTTCAGGGCTCCAGATGTAAACTCAGGTACGACGGTATGTATCACTTGGAGATTCCTAAGTCCAGACCAGAGGATAAAGGAATACTTGAAGTATATGCTAAGAACGCAGTGGGAGAGTCCTATTGTAGCACTACTTTAGATGTTAGGCCCAGGAATGATGACTACAGAGCAGTCCTGAAACATTCCCCAAAATGTAAGTTATATTTAATTTTGATTAAAACATAAAAATATTTGAAAATTTTGAATTTGAATTAATAGCGAATTACGACGAAAATGTTATAAAATATCAAATCGAAAGACAGAACTCTGACCTTGATAAAGTGTTCGAAGAAAGAATTACTCCCGGAGGCGCTGAAGAAGTTGTTTGGTATTCAGGAAAAGTTGACGAACAAAATAGAATGAAAATTAAAGAATTGGTCAAATATGACACTACTATAGACTCAGATGTGACTCTTTGTATGCAAGAGAGGACTGGTGTTCCCAAACCAGACGACGAATGCCCGAAACCGAAGAAAATTTTCATTAAATCACAGACAAAACCAAAAGAAATTGATGAAACGTTTGTATCGACTCCTATTTTAGAAGAAAAACCTGTTGACAAACATAAACCCATTATAAGTGAAGATAAAGTCTGTGATTTGAAAACTCAAATCATAGAAGTAAAAGCTCCCACTTATCCAGAAAGTGTAATTCATGGCAAAGAAGTTGTCGTTCAAACACAAAAACAGACACAAATAGAACAGAAAGAGGACGAAGAGATAACGCGACACATCCGCGAAACCGAAACCGTAGATCACGAGCACAAGTCATTTACTAAAGAGAGAAAAGTTTTTGGAAAAGTTGCCGAAACTAAACCTCCAGTTTTCACCAAAAAGATAGAGCCCTGTCGTACATATGAGAAAAGTGAAGCTCGATTTGAATGTGCTTTCACTGGTCTTCCTGTGCCTACCATTACTTGGTTTAGAGAGAATTTTCTAATTCAGACCTCAGAATATTTTACTGTAAGCGTCATAAAAATGATTGCTTTTTCTGTTCTATTCATTATTCAAAATAATATATAATTTAATCGATTATTAATTCATTTTAAAAAATGATTTTCAGATAATAACAACAGAAACTACTTCGACATTAATTATAAAAGAGGTGTTTGTGGAGGACTCCGGCATTTTCAGTGTTAAAGCTGAGAATAGGGGCGGATCTGCCAAATGTTCATCGAATCTCATCGTTGAAGGTATATAACAAATGATTTATTTCCGCTAAAAATTATATTATTATTACAGAATACAGAAGAGCAAAGAGTGATTTGTTTCCCCCGAGTTTTATAAAGACTATACAATGCGTTACCGCAAAAGTCGGTCAATTGGTTCGATTGGACGCTAAGATAAGTGGATCTAAACCTTTGAATGTTTATTGGATTAAAAACGGGGAAAGAGTTTCACAAAACAAAAAACATAAGATTGTTGAGGACGAAGACCAATACACTCTTCTGGTGCTCGAAGTAGACTTCAATGATGAGGGATATTATGAATGTGTGGCCATTAACAAAGCAGGAGAGGCTCACTGCACGTCACAAGTCTTTATAGAGCCTCCTGTTCTCACTAAACAACTGTCTAAAGAGGAATTGATTCCAAAATTAATCGAACCACTGAAAGACATATCTGTGAAAGAGGGACAAACGGCTGTATTCCGGTGTCGAATCAGTGGGACTTCTGGTAAGAATTGTTTATTTTGAAAATGCGATTAAAAAATATAATTTTCATTTAATTTGATTATAGCGTCAGAAGTGATTTGGTTGAGAGAAGGCGAACAAATAAAGCAAAGCCGGTATTTCCGAATGACTGAAGACGGAGAATACCATACTTTGAGAATATCTGAAGCCTTTGCTGAAGACGAAGGAATGTATAAATGCATTGCAGGAAAGGTCTCGACTTCTGCTAAACTAAGAGTATTCGGTAAATGAAATACACTTACAATTGAATTAATTTCAATTAAATGTATTAAATATTAAACGTTTTATTTGAATGAATAGAAGAAACCGAAACATCTCCTCAATTGACTCCATTGGCGGACTTGACTGTTATAGAGGGCTCTCCCGCCCGATTCGTGACAGCGTTGTCCGGTTCCCCCACTCCTAAGATAACGTGGTATCGCGACGGACATGTGATTGAGCCGTCACGAGATTTTCAGGTAAAGCAATCATTGGTCAGGAAATAAGTGATGTATTAATGAATAATTGGCGTTCGGGTGTCTGCAGATGTCTCAGGACAGTGCCTCCTGTTCGCTTGTCATCAGACAAACTTATCCCGAGGACGAAGGCATCTATGAATGTATAGCTTCCACACCCGTCGGTCAGATCGGGACATCTGCGCGACTCACAGTTGAAAGTAAGCAGAAGTAGAGCTCAAAACCATTCAACTGATGAAATGATTGCTTTCAATATTCCCTTTCATTGCATGAATTGTTTTATTTTAAAAGTTTTGTTCAACTCTTTTAAATTCATATAAAATAATAATCAGTTTTGTGCTTAAGTTATAATAAGTTATTAAATCATTATATAATAAGAGTTCAAATATTAACAAAAATTAAAGTTATGTAAAGATAATCTGTTTTAAGGAATGAAATTATTTAATTGTTATCACAATTTAAGTATTTAATCAATAGTCCATAAATTGAAATACATTTTAAAGTTTAGTTTTTAAAAATTTCAGTTTTTTATTCTGTCATTACTTAAGTTACACTCAATTTATATAATTAATGGCAAAATTTATCAAATAATTCTACCAATGGTTAAAACAAATCAATTTAATAGTATTTGTGTTTTCCTTAAAAATTTATTTTGAAAATTAATAAATACACAAATTTTTTTTGTAAAAATTTAATATAAGTTTTTAAATGACATCTGATATGTCTGGCAGTAATAGACTGACTCTCGACTAACCAAATCAGTTGTCGACTTTGTGTCTAAAAATAGTTGAGACCTGATTTGGTTCTGTACTCCTCTCTTAAAAGTTTTAAAACTAATGTCTTTGAACTCTATTCGTATTCACATTCCCTTAATGTTTGTGTAATTTAATGATAAAATAATTGTTCAAATTTATAAAATATTTCGATTCAATGCAATTATATTATAATTAAAAGAATCAATTTTTGACAAATCAACCGCTCTTTAAATTAATTTGATTTCAAAATTATTTACGCATTCGATATTAGATTCAAAATTAATAAAATTTATTTAAACAAATAAATTAAAGAGAATTATATAAACCAAACAAACGTTTAAATTAGTATACGGGTTAGTTTTGTCTACTTATTGCTAAGAATTTTGAGTTTTGAACA
>JAQIXY010000106.1:0-12129 GCA_034699165.1 Adoristes ovatus | reverse complement strand
TTAATCAAAATATTAATCAGAAAAAATAGTGTTTTGCATATCTTTTGAATTCAATGAATATTTTATTAATGTTTCATAACTTATAATTCCGTTTTGCCTTATATTCCGAATTCAATTATTCTGTGCCACACATTCCTCTTGCTATCAAATTTATGGCACTATTATTATGTAAATCTTGTGATTTATAGCATTAAATAATTTGATTTTTCTTAGTCTTTAGACATATCTTTTGTGTGATTTTTGATCCTATATTTATATACGAAATATTATTATTTTTTTCTCCTTTCCATTCATTATATTCAAAATATTCTTCATATAAATGATTTCAATTTTTATGCTGAATTTGATTCGTAAGTGGAAACAAAAGATATTATATTGTTTTGAAAACCTTTTGTACACTTTTGTATTGATTTCAGGTTTTTTTCAGCAGAAATAATAGTTTTCTGTCCTTTTTGTGTGTCTGAAAAATAATGCCTTAATTTTAAAATTCTATAAAATATAGGCTTTTGTGAAAGGAATCTAACATTTTATATGAAATATAGAGTTATGGTTTCGGTTATCAATCATATCCTTTAATGTGAATCGTTATTAAAGTTTTTTGAAACAAATAAAATAAGAAAAAGAAAACTAATAATCGAATAGAGTTTCAAAATAAATAAATCATTTAAACGGTTCTCTCATTGGAGAGAAAATTATTATTCAGAGAACAAAAGATAATCAGAAGATATGAGATCTAATAAATAATACTTTTTTCTATAGAAAATATTATGAAATATAAAAAAATTTATTCGATAGCAATTTTGTTACATTTATTGATAATTTTGTTTTTCTCTTTAGAAAAAATTATTGATTTTTGTGTCGTAACAAAAAACTAAAAGATATTTTAGCGAATCGTATATTATTTTGAACATCCATTACGAAAATGATTTAATATATCAAATATTTTTTTTCTCGTTTTAATAATAACAATACAAAAGTTTTAGGAGAAGAGGAATACTTAAGAAAAATTAAATTTATTTATGATCTCTGAGTTCATGAATAGAATTTCTAAAATTAATTCTCAAAATTTTCTAATTTCACTCCTGTTTTCTCCTCTTTTCTAAATCCAATAAACTCTTAAAGATATTTATTATTAGAAAAGTCATTCACACAATCCGTCTATTTTTCACAATTCGTGGAATTCTTCTAATTTTATTTAATTTAATCTAATATTTGAGTTATGATTAATATATTCTTTACTCTATTCTAATATAAGACATAAGAGTATTAATTCAATTGAAATCCAAAATTAACTCTTAATCTAAAGTTAAATAATGTAAACAAAAATAATGATAATTAATTTGATTATAATTTATCCTTGCTACATTAAATATAATGCATATTATTTATTAATGTTTTGTTATTTTGTATTATTAATGCATTTATTAAGCCATAAGCGAACCAATCATTTGATTTGTTGTTAATTATTGGATGACTTTTATTATGTTTTAATAATTATTGTATTTGTTATTACAGAATGAATGGCTCAAGAAATTAATCAGAAAGAGGGATCGATTTTCAGCCAAAGAGCTCTGAACTCGAATACTATGACTCTATGAGAATACTATTGTAGAGAACAGAATAGAAGAGCAGCGCATAAATTATGCGTTCAATACGATTATGAATTCTTTATACAGTTTTGCATTCAATACGAACCGACGTGTCTGTGTTTTTGTGCCATAAAAGTCATTTTATTTTTAATTTTAAATTATGAAAACATATATTTTAGTAATAATATTATTATTAATAACAATATTTAGGGCAGATTTCCATTAAAATGCATATTATATTCAAATTTATAAATTGAAAACTTTGATAACAAGAATTATACTTTTAATTTAGATTAGATAAAGTGATATTTCAATCGAAATATTGAAAATTTAAGAAATTCTTATAGAATTTTATTAAAATTTAATGCAATTTATTCATGAATTCTAACTTAAAGCCAGGTCTTTCTCAAACATAACATGTCATCGAATGTTAAAGTCTGTGAGAAAAATAATATTTCGTGTATTCACAGCCTGTTTCTGATTTAAGATAAGTCTTCTTCTTTTGAACCTGACTTAGGAATTATTATCTGCATAACTAAGGTTTTCAAAATGCTTTAGGGCTTTCTAAAGGGGCCAAATTGGGAAACCTTTTATTTGATACAAATATCTACTACTAATGAAGAATATTATTAAATCAAATCAATTCTAGATTTAGCATAATTAAAATTCATTCTAAGCTAATTTATTCACAAATAATAATATTCTAACGATTCTTAAATATTATAATTTATGAAATCTATATTTATTGAATTATTCACCAATTAGTTAATACTAAAAAAATCACAACAGAATTCTTAATTACTTTTTTAAAATTATCAATTTTATAGAATAATCATTTAATATTTAACAAATTTACGGATAAATAATAAACAAAACAGTATTTTAGACCAAATATTTTAAATTTTTTATGAATTTTATTTTAAAAATTTTAAAGTTATTTTATCATCTCAACTCAAATACGAACTACAAATTTGAAATTACTTCGAAGATTGAATGCGATTTAATTATTTAATTCTTAGATTTCATTTGAGAAATGTCGAAATTTTGTTTCAATATTTATATCAAAATATTTTCGTTTCGATTATATTACTCAATATATAGAAGAATTTAGAGCTATAGAGAAATTCTGTTTTTTACAATTCTATGTTATTCTATATATAAATATCTAAATATATATAGTGTTTGAAATTCTTCATAACTAATGAATATAAAGAGCATTATATTTCAATAGTAATTAATGATTTAGTAATTATTAATGTATTACTAATTATTGTCAGCTCATGAAGTAATGATACTTTTACTGTACTCTACAATTAGATTTGTAACAAATTTCATTTGAAGATTATCATCAGAATTGTTAATATCATAAAATAGAATGCTTTTCAGTTAATGACTTTCAATCAGTGATGACCAAAGAGGGGAGTATTGGCCTGAGTCCCTTGTACAACCTAGCCACGATTTTATAACCCCCTCTCAAATTTCTATCTCTAACGTTACGCAAAAATAAGGCTTTTCCATATAGACAAAATTTATAAAGTTTCCCATTTTCCCCTCCCCAAGACTCTCGCCCCCCCCCCCAGCGTCACTGAACTTGGCTATCACTGCTTCCATTGTTTTTCATACTTTAATAATTTTATGATAAAAACAAAAATTTTAATTAAAATAATTTTCTCCTTTTAAACCCAAACGGAATATATTAGCAATAGTTTTAGTTGAAAGAGGTTTTGTTGGAAACACAAAAGATTTTCTATAATACTATTGATTTATTATTTAAGTTCTTTCTTTCTAACAAAACAAACAAACAATTAACTAATTAATGGTATTTAATCCTTACATTCAATTAATATTAAGTTTATTATTCGTCAACTTTTTCAAAATTAGTTAATTTACTTTTGATTCATTGAAATCGTTGAGTAAAGTTATGTTAAGATTCAGATGATTTGAAAATTAGAAGTAAAAAACATAAAGTAATAGAATACATGTTTTTAGTTATTCTTAACTTTAAAATGTAGCCTTGGGCAATAACGATTGTCACTACCATTGTCGATAAAACTAATTGCCTCTCTCTCTCTCTCTCTCTCTCTCTCTCTCTCTCTCTCCCGTCTCGTCTCCTTCTCTCACTACTCCTCTCCTTCCCCTCCTCTTCCTTTGGTTGATGAGAAACAATTGATAATTAAGTTTATTTATTGTTATGACAAGAAATAACTCATTTTTACACTTAAAGGCAATAAATCTATTGTTATTCTGTAAAACAAATTCAATTTATAGTATTTAAACAAATGTTGAAATGAATTAAAATGAAATGAAGTTTAGATAATATTTATAAAAATATAATTTATTTGAGAATTTTATTTATTAATATAATTAGGAAATAGAATTACATACCTTTACAACTATGGCTTTAGTTTATAATAATTACTAAATTATTATATTATCACTAATTTATTGATCAAAAGCTAAACATAAAATATTTTAATAAATTATTGTTTTATAATACACTTTGTATTAACTTAAGATCATTTAGAGCTTAATGACAGGCGATTCTCGATATTCTGTTATCAGTCATAGAGAGGATTGGATTTTATTGAAAATATTATTACAAATTCATAATTATAATTATTGTATCAATAAATAAGTGATTTGTGGTTTACTTATTATATATTTCAAAATTATATATTTCATAATTTATTACTTCATAAAACCCTAAGTTGTTTTAGCTTTAATGAGATTCTGTGTGTTTTCACAAATCCATTCATTCATTCTTTATATTTGATTACACTTTTAAAATACTTTACAGATATTCAACTTCTAATTTAAATAAAAACAGTTTCTAATCATAAATCAAAGTAGTCTTATATCTACACAACATTTAATTAAATTTAAAGTTAATTTTAAAATTCCAACAGTGAATACCAAAACGCAGTACAAAATTAATGAAAACAATTAAATCTTATTTTTCTAATTTAAAATCTAATTTTGTTGCTTTGCTTTTGGAATACAAACACTTTAACATAAATTGTGTTTAGTTATCAAAACGAAAGACCAAATCAACTAAAAATCAATTTAAATATTTTAAATTATTATTTTCTAGTCATTTGAGCAAGCTTACTTAATTATTATCTGAAATTTTCAATGATTTTCTATTTGTGGGATATTTACTAAAATATATTTAGAGTCAATTGAATCGTCAATTGCTATCCTATAAGTGATTTATTATATAAATTCATTTAATAAACTGTAATTGAATTAATAGAATATTTTAAAGAAAATGATAAAATTATTGGATGAGATGTGAATCAATTTGTTGTGAGAGCAGCCATACTATCAGTTATAACTCATGAGTGTTAGACTGAAATATGAAAACAGATATAATGATTGTAAGCCTATTAGAGGACAGAATATCTTTTGCCATTTGATACTCAAAGTTAGTATTTTAATTGAATAAAATCTAACTTAAGATAAAAAATGGCTCACATTTGGAAAATTATTAGAGAAGATGTTGTGCCATAACTAATGGTTTTGGTCATCGGAAGATCACTTTAGTTAATATAACTAACATTTGTATCGTTAATAATATCCTTCAGTTCTGTTTGTGTGCAAAAGTTTGAGTTAAAGCAAAAGTTTATTCAAGAATAACAACAACTGTTGATCAAAACAATTGTGATTAGTATTAGTAATCGTCTAAAGGAAAGGCATTGCATCCGAATTATATGCTCTTCTAATGCAATCTAATGTATACCGAACTGAGTTGCGAACCAAATCTATGAGCACTGCTATGTGATTATGTGTGCTTCACTCGCTTCAGGCGATTGGGGCAAACACTACACACACACTCACACACACTGATTGATGTGGCCTTCGGTGACTGCAGAGGCGTTACACCCGATCTCATTGGAGCACAAGTGCACCGCATTTCTAATACATCTCCGCCTCAATGCAGTTATTTGACGTCACAGAACTGATGGTTCAATTTTATGGTTACCATCATCTGCCACATGAGGGCTGCCGAAGACATGTTGGCAGAGAAGGGCGAGTAGTTGTCAGAGCTGTAATGGTGTAATGCCTGCTATGCCTGCAATGCTCTAATGCCTACTCCTATGCCTAAGTTCATCGGCCAAACCCAATGAATGGCCAAATAACCCAAAATGGCTCCAAACGTATTGTTGGCAAAGGCGACAAAGAATTCTTATTTTATTCAATCAATATCTGTATTATTGTAACGTCAGGTAAAAAAATGTTTTGATTCGCATGAATACACTTGTGATATAACTAATGACTGATATAACTAACAATAATTATATTATTGTATTTAATCCGATATTCGATATAACCGTTGAATATATTGATTAAATCTAAGGCTAACTCACTCTGACTTCTAATCTAATCATTACTTTCTTCTCACCTAAAACTTAATACTGAATTAATTAGTTTTAATGCATAATCTAATCATTAATCACTTCTTCATGACTTACAAGAAAAAAAAGTTTTGTCAGAAAAAATTTCTCGAATTTATTAAAAAATAAAATTCTAAGCAAAAAAAGAAAAGAGAGAAACGAACTTATAATACATTATTGAAATATGATTAAAAGCTTGTTCTTCAACAGAATTTCATTATTAATCTTATTATTTTTATGCATTCAATTCATAAATCTTGGGATTTGTGAGCATTTCTGTTGCGCCCAGTTTTTCATCTTTTTTCGTTACAGCACTCCATGTATTCCATTAATATATGCTTTGTTTGAATTATTAAAAAAAATGAGAATTAAAAGAAAAATAGAGAAATAAATCCAAAGTTTTATATTTCTTTTGTATTCCGAGAGTATATATCTTATGGTTAGTAAATAAATAGTTACATTATATGTTTGTAATGAATGGCATGAATGGCTGTGCCATTTATTTTTAGTTGTGTCACAAGTTTTCTACTCTTTCTATGCTTTCTATGCCTCAAAGAAGATGAAAGACTCTTTTAATTAGTGTTGTGAATGTGTGCCTCTGCCAGATATGTTATAGATATGCGCCAACAAACTGACAATTCTGTTCCAATCCATTCGACATCGTTTCGCCTCAACTAAGTCTGATTCAGACTTACCGTTCTTTCGTTGTTTCGTTTGCTAAAACACTTTCATTACTTAAAATGTTTTTTAGTCTTTTTCTGTTAATTTTTTTCCTTCATTTTTCTCTTTCATTTGCAAAACACGACTATATTTTTAGGCAAAACAAGAATAAAATGCAAAGATATGTGAAAACCCTTTTTGTGTCGAGCCTTTCCTTTAGAAAACTATTGAAAAAGAGATGCATTAGCCGTGTAGTAGAGTAGTAGAGCAGTGAGTAGTGGCAGTGCCGGTCATTTCCTGCACAAAAAGACAAACACTGCTGGAGATCGATGGCATCGCTTCCACATTTGCAGCGCTTATAACATATACTCTGTATTATATCAGAGAAAAGAAATATATTCACGAATACATCCACAAAATGTTTGAGCAAATGATATATTCCCTTCTCATAACCGAACAAAGCATTAGTTAATTTTGTTTCTTTCATTAATTATTGTTATTTTTCTTTTATTCGAAGCGAATTTCGTTTATACCGAGCGATCCTATCAGTTGTCTTTGTCTCTGGTATTCCTATATTTGTATGATTTGAAAGTTGTGTCGTTTATAATTACAAACGACGCACAGCACAGCATATAATTACTGTTATCATTCTCTACTTTTAAATTAAAATAAGATTCACTGGAATTTCATTCTCAATGTTTAGCATAAATACGAGTGTTGTGTCCCCTCAGGACATAGTTTTAAGCCCTTTATTATAATAAAATATGAAGAGAAAAATTTTCATCTTTGATGCCATTAATGATGATAAAGAGATGCAGTTCTCTGTCTTTTTCTTCTTTCGCTTTTTAATTCGCCACACAATCCAAAAGCATATATAGAATTGTATAAATAAACTGATGAATTAGAGTCGTCTGACTTTTTACTTCTATATCTTATATCATATAAAGAATAGAAGAGAATTCATATAACATTTATATAAAAATATAAGTCAGAGAAGTGTTAAATAACACTAAGAAAATGAAAAAATACTGTCAAAACAAAAAGTTATCCCAGAATTGGTACAATCAAAACATTCAATCGCGAACTTGTATTACACTTTGCTTTTGATTATTATCTTTTACTTAAAACTTCTTTCACTATTACTTAAAATATGTGCAAAAGTAATCATAATTTAAATGATTTACTTTTTTAAAAGACTTGAAAAAAATAATCATAAAATCAAAGAACGATTACAAATGTTTTTATTTTTGTTTTTTAAATGAAATAAAATACTTTTCGGTCATTCCTTTAGATCTTTGAAATGCTAGAAATAATTTTTCAAATTATAATTTTTTTCTTTGTTGAGTCGAATAATTTATTCTGAATAAGAATCGACTAAAAACTAGTCGACATATTATAATTAGCAAATAATTGAAAGAACATGTTTTGAATAATTTATTTTAATGAAAATAATATAAATTATAGAGTATTGTTCACTGATTTAGTTTAGAGAAAGAGTACCCAAAATAACATAAGTTTTAGTTATGTATGTGTAGTGTATTATAATTTACTTTGAGCTCAATTAATAATAGTATTTTTGTCACTTTTTGATTCTCATTAAAAATTTAAATTTAATGTATTATAAGAATAATTTTAAAGAAGGTTTCAATTAGAAGATGCGGTTTAATAGTAAATTTGGATTCAGTGCTCAAATTCTAGAAGTTTTACTGTATCTGACATTAATATATAGTACACTAAAGACAATTGAAACCGAATCAATAAAAGCAAAGAATGAAACGGAGGGATGAGATGAGATGGGAGGGAGAATCACAAGTAAAGAAAGGGCGCAAAAGAAACAATTCTTCGTGAATGATGTGAGTGTTATGTATTGGACAACAGAGCAAACAAACAACAATCTTATGATGGATTTGGCATCGATTAAATCTACACAATAGAGTCAAACCTTAATGCATATCCAATGTATTTATCTTTTAATGGCTTTTGTATAGTCTTATAGTTTGACTATTTTTTTACTTCACTTGTGAGTGAACTTCATTTGCATATAAACATTATTAAATAAAATACTAAAGACTTAGAACTTATAATTAGTTATTAAAATATAGTGCACTAAAGCGTATTCTCGAAGCTCTTTAATGACCTTAAGCTTAATGATAGGTAAAAGAATGTTGAAAAAAGAAATCTAAAATGAATTTTAGTCAAAAGGTGTAGAATGTGTGGACTCCCTGTACTCTCTGTACAGTAGTAGAGATAAAGGAAAGAAAGAGAACTGGAAATAATTTGAGTCGACTTGGAATTGGCAGGTCTTTTAATGTCTGTGTCATGTCATTGGCATAAAATGTGTTTTTAATGAATATTGACAACAGACACGAAAAATATAGATAAGAGAAACGATTTAATTTGAAAACTCAACTCAACTTTTATTATTGAGTGCTTAACTCAGATAACAGTATTTTCATAATTCATGATTCATGAGTAGCCAATACTTTCTGTTTATGTTTGTCTCTCTATATTAGTGGAGGAAAATATAAGAATATGAGGGGCCAAACACCTGCCTTTGGAGTGTTTGTGCCACTCTCTGTGCCTCACTGTCAGCCAAATATGATCGATTGATGTGAGCTCTGCAAGTGTTCCTTCTATAATGACCACCATTTGCTACAGCAATATGTGCACAACATAATATAAACACAATATAAACAGGATCATTCATAATAAGCGCACCTGTTTTTACATATTTAGCTCTCATTGAGAAACACAAACATAAGTCTAATAATAATAATAATAAGTCTAAATTTGAAATATTGATAAAAAATAAAAAGGTGTCTAAATATAGGAAAATATTAATAAAAATATAGACAATAAAAATTGGAAATCTATTTTCGCTTCAGTGCCTCTCCAAACGAGAATATATGAGAATAGAATGGCATAGAATAGCATAGAGTATAGTGTAGTATATATGGAATATTTACATCATTATTGAATCAATAATTCATTTTTGACGGCATATAATGTTAGCATTATTTTTCATTTTCACTCATACTCTTCATTCATTGCGAATCCAATTTAAATTACAGAACCAAATATTATTTTTGAGAATCATAGGGATAGGATAGGGATGTATGGGATATACAGCGAATAAAAAATGTTTAATGCATCGAAAGAGACGAATGACTCGAAAAATAATGAATCATTCGTTAGGGCTTTTGCTCTACATTTTTGCTAAGCTTTCCATAGCTTTATGTGCTTTTTATTATTATTATGACGACTCAATGCCGAATCTGTATTCTATATGACTGTGTGATCACTAGTATTCCAATATTTCGATCCATACTTTATCATTACTTGAATACACGGGAATATAACTAAGAATTGTATTGGCATTGCATAGCATTGCAGAGAACAATATTTCTCTATCGATGTTCTCATGTATTGCTTATATAACTCAAATTTTTACGTTCGAACGGTTGTGTTGGTTGTGTTGGTTCTGTATGTTCTGTTGGTTCAAATCCTGGTCACATAAATCAAAGCAAAGCGAAAAGAAAAGAGAGGGGATTTTCAATCTAGTGCACACCAGCACTGCATCATTTCATCTCCATAATAACTTGAGTACTATGGCTTGTGCTGCCACTACTACCACTACTCTACTCTCGGCTCTCTTTACACTACACTCTTATGAAGATGTTGTGCACAAAAATTTAGAGAACTTTTTTAATATAAGGACTTTGGGGTGAATCACAAGTTTTATATTGAAAACTCTCAGCACAGTATTAAAAAGTGATCGTGAGATCAAAGTTGGGGTCATTGGTGGGGCGTCTCTCACGGATGTGTTGAACTCTATGACAATTGTTATAATAGTAAAGAAATTTTAGTTTAGAACTCAAGAAATGAATGAATTAGGAAATGCCAGAGAATGAATGGAGGAATGGAGAGAGAGAATGGAGAGAGAGAGAGAGAGAGAGAGAGAGAGAGTCGACTAATGCTATGCAATCCCTCTCTTCTATCCTCTTCTAATGCATGTCATTCTATCTTTCAAAGTTAGACTTATTCTGAATATTCTTTATAATTCAAATTTTGTTGAGTCGATACTCTATTTTCAGACAATTTTTTATACAATAACTCTAGACTCAGGTGTGGCCAAAAAGTTGTAGTTGTGTTCGAACACATTGTATTGTGTGGAGTGAGAGAACAAACCTGTGCTCTTTTGCATGTACTCTCTTATCATGTGAATTAATCCATAACATTATATAAATAAATATATACTCAATCTTAGGTTAGGCTATACTATGCTATAGATGTATAGCTTTTAGGAATTATAGTCAGTTTAATAGCAATGTTAGCACTAATTTGACTGAAGTGAAGCCAAGATTGTAGTTCAGTAATGAATGTTAGACAGAGATGAATGACCGCTAGCGATCATATCACTGGCAATGTTAAGCTAAGGCAGTGCACTGTTATGTAGCGCTTTGTAGGCCATATTCATTTGTCATTGTCATCGATGTGAAGAGTTTTCTCTCTTATTCCGCTCCGATAAGACATCATCCTCTGCACTGTATCTTTTATAAGGCGCAAACTTACTATAAAAGGCAATACTAATACATAGTTTGCTTTGCTTTAGCACAACTGCACCTTTGCTTTTGAAAATGCAATACAAGTTAGTATATGTGGCAAAATAGTGCTGCGCTCTGAGCACAATATACTATGATATCACTGAGCCCTACAGTGCCTACACTACATCGCATTAGTATCGATTGCTTTTGTGCACATTTAATGCATTTTCGATTCGGCTTCAGTTCTGGCCCTCATTTTTATTGATTCGCCAATACATACACATATATCCACATTCCCTCTCCCCTTCCCTTCAAAGGCACATATATTTATTTCTATAACTTAAGAGTTGTTTCATATTTTTCATATATTTATACGAATATCTCTACTATTTATATATTCAATTGTTTATACATATATGATATGTAGGCTCACATAAGAGGGACACACATATCAGTAAAAGTTGAAATGAAATACACGGCCAGATATGGAAGCTCTAAGTTGTGAATTAGAATGCATTCAATATAAAGTATAGCACGCATTGCACAACACATGGTTGGCCGAACAGAACAGCTTTCCCTTTGCTTTCACTTTTATAATTCTAATGCATTTCTGCATTCATTCATAGCTTTCATTTGGTTTTCTCTAGTTTTCCATTCGCTTCTCTTTTCGCTCGTTTTGATAAACTCTTTATTTTTGTTGCGAATGTATTCAGCGTTAGGTTATTTCGATGCAAACGATATTTCATTGGCACTTCTTTCGAAATTAAATTCGCTTCTATCATCCAAAAGGGAAGGGTTTGTAGAGTCTGTACACAGCTGGTGCACTCGCTAAGCTGATTTGGCTTACACTCTCTTCTCTCCTATGTCTGACTTCGATACTCCACTAATACTCTAATGCTTTAGCCTTACATCTCAGGCGAGAGAAACTGATTAATAAATCAA